>SDVV010012005.1:0-15629 GCA_016164225.1 Gammarus roeselii
CACCTGGACTGCACAACTATAAAACCTTGTGACGCGTTGCGGTTGGAGTCCATCTAATCCGTGAAGCCATAGACCTTGTACCAATTTCGACGATGCTGTCTGTGCGCACTGTCGCGCGTGCATGTTATTCGTGGAGTTCTGAGTGGTTGGAGGCGGGGATTCGTTTTGTCTGAGTCTTTATATTGCCTGAATAATTAAATTGTAATAGACCGCGTAGCTGTGAACATTGTGTTGCGTTGCTGCCGGAGCTGACTTGGTCCGTGTAGCCGTGAACCTTGTACCAATTTCGACGATACTATCTGAGCGCACTGGCGTATGGACATATAACTCATGAGGTTCTGAGGGGTTGGAGGCGAGGATTCGTTTCGTTTCATCCGAGTCTTTTTCTTACCTAAATAAATAAATTGTATTTATACAACTAAGCCGCGTAGCTGTAAATATTGTGTTGCGTTGCTGTCGGAGCTGATGTTGTCCGTGTAGCCACTGACCTTGTACTCATCTCGACGATGCTACCTGTTCGCACTAGGGTGCGTACGTATCACTCTTTATGTTCTAAAGGATTGACAGCGAAGATGGGTTTCGAGTTAACATTTTTTTCTTTTGCGCACCAGCGTGCGTCTTACATTGCTAAAATTTTCACGTTTTTTCTAACGTTAAAAGTGTTGTTTCGTTTTTTCCTCGCACACTTAGGCGTGTGAGACTACTGGAATCAATGATCATCGAGCCCTACGGGGGAGCCTATTATGACTCACGTTAAGGCTCTGGTGGAAATGAGGCTCAAATGAAATCAAATATTCTTGCACTAGTTGAATTCACACGCGCTTCAGGTTGAGTTCTCTGCTGTCGAACACCTTCTCGATTTGTAATACTAACTGATATTGCAGTTATCTATAGTGTGATCACGGAGACCTCCAAATTCCTCTTAATTTCTGATAGGAGACCACACTAAAAAACGTCCACCTTAAATAACACCAACTTTGAGGAACGTCAACTTTTCAGCCACACTCTTGTTTATCGCCAAATCCATCAGAATCAACCATATATTAGATCAACGCAATCAGGTTCAATCTATTTAGTCTCCATTTTTTTTCACTCATTCCTAAATAACGTCCATTTTCTGTCGCTCCATCTGTTTTAACGTCCTTTTTTTCGTTCCATTCTATACAACGTCCACCTTGAATGACACGAACCTGAATAAACGTCCGCCTTAAATAACACCAACCTGGAAGAACGTCCACCTTGAATGACACCAACCTGGAAGAACGTTAAATAGGGTTGACGTTATTTCTCTTTGACGCTACCCGGAGTTGGTCTTAATTGGTTTGATCTTAATATGTTGATCATCTTTAGCCTCCTTGCTGATGGCATCTCGCCATTGGCTGAGGCTCACTTGGACATCGTCTGAGGTAATGGGTAGGCCAAGTTAGTTCGATGACATAGTAAACTAAAAAGAAATATTATAAAATTCATAACTTGAAGGAGGTATTTCTTATTATTTTTATAATGCACATTGGGAAACCCGCGAATTGGTCAATTCTTGACGGTGATTATGATATCAAAGAGTACACACATGGCAACAAGTGCCATCGACTTGATAGATTTTTAGTGTGCCTTGGAGAGTGCATGAGGTCGGGGCGATGTTTTCTCCTGCATTCATAAAATTGCTGTGTTGCTACACAATTGATAAATTAGGTCTTGGGCATTCTCAAGGTTGTGAAAAATATCTTGACTCGAAAGTGTTGTGATATAACTTTTCTTCGTATTCTACATTTCTATTTTGTATTGTAGTTGTTTTCACCTTGTACATCTCTTCTTATACTAATGCAGCATTCCCGTGTCTCCTTGTCCTCTGACCTAAAGTGCAGTCACTTGGTGGTTGTGGTACTACGCACCATATCAAGGATTTTTTGCATCAAAATGAAGTTCATTATCAGAAGGTGTATACCAACATTCTCCAGTCCACGTAAGTGTTCTACGAGGCTGGAATGTTCACATCCGACAGGCCAGTGCCTATCAGTTCGACGACTCTATGCTCGTGCTGTTACGTGCACTCCGCGTCATACCATAATAAACTAGGGTCTTCACTCGACTAGTGTTTTCGTTCTCAATTTTTAAAAAGTACGTACTTTACCAATCATCTCCAACCTGCAGTTACCTTGGACGAGCCTTCACACGCACGCCTTTATATCAGTACCAGCTAGCGTGGCCAACTGTGTACTGAACACCACTGATCATCTCTTCGCACGCCACTGCTCTCCAGGGCGTGTTGACGTGATCGCGGCTACTCTTGAATTATCTCTTTCTAATCTTGACTTTCACGTTCAGATGGTGCCGCACCACGAGTCCAAAGGCAAGAAGGCACTCACGTAATCGTCGGCTTTAAGTAGAAGTTCCCTCACCCATTTGGTACATCTGAGAGGCAAAATTTTCAGATGCGTGAGCTTCTAAGCCCCGACGGCAATCCAACGTTGATTTCACAGTATCTTAACTAAGAAATGATGATTCACCCCAGCAGTAGCTAGTCCAGGCCTAGTGACGTCATCTCGAACGGTCTTACGAAGTGTATGCCTCGCGTCACCGCTCGCTGCCGCGGCTCGAAATGCGATCGCCCGTCGGTTGGGCGTGACTGAATGGATTTCTCAAATTGCGTTTGAAGAAGCAAGAGAATAAGAGCTTAATGGTCTGAGTGACTGTGCTCATGTGGTAAAGAAGACGATGAACGAAGACCAACTCGAATGAGCTTGTGTCAAGTCCACTGAGTGCAGTGATGAAATAGTTCACTTACGCATGAGTCGTTTCTACCTATGTCCATGTCGACTGTGGAATGAGGCATTCAGCGGATGGAGAAAATAATATTATGCGTCTTGGCATACAGTGATTTCACTAGTTGTTAGTAGGCTAAATAAATACCGTGATAAAATTAGACAACCACTATTAATTTTTCACTTGCGGTCAATTTTTCTAAGTTTACCTTGAAAATGATCTTGCTGCTGACAACATTCACTGCTTGCATTTTTTGTTGTAAGGTAGCTCATTCCAAACGAAAACAACTGCCCGAATTACCGAAAGTTGTCCTCTACTAAAGGGTGTAATATTTCCTTCTCACTTCATCACAATCACGAAGGCATTAGAGTAATTCCCTACACCTCGAAGAGCTTACAGGAAATGTCCCTACGACAGGGATACTCCGCCAGCATTGGTTTAGGGTTCGATAATGACTGGGTAGAGTGTACCTTTAAGTAGATCACGAAAATTCTTTCCAGCACATTATGGAGATATATTGGTGTCTATTGTCTAGCTGAGGCAGAAGGCATTGGACTAGTAATGACCCTAGTGCCGTCTAGCAGAATTTGTCGAGATACACATCGTGAATGAATGACGTATGTATGATACCGCATCTTCCATTGAATCCGTATGATCGAAACATTCAAAATTGATACCACCAAATGACGCTAGAAGCGACGAGTCTGTGACCACATGATGTTTTGTGATTAGTGATGCTGCTATCAATTTTATTGTTCGTAGACATTTTTTTTATGCGGTAATATTTTGGGTGGGGCCAATGCTAGAACAAACGCAATTACTAACGCAACCATTTCATTGAAGTAAACGGGCTTAGAATGATTTAGGTCTGGTACTATTGCCGTGCGGATTCCCTTATAGCCGAATAATGTATGATATTTCGTTGAAAAATGCCGTGCTTTTCACCTTGCTGTTGTGGACCATCGAGCGCCAGAAGAGCTTGGTTTCCGGTACGCTTGTAACCACGGAGCATTTCATTGATGCTGAAGGATACAAAATGTGGATTTTTGTTTAGTGCGAAGTTAGTTTAAAAACATCGATTCTAAACAAATAATAAAGTTGTGGTTTGTTCAGGCAACCTGTTACAACCAGTGCAACCATAGACGCCATTGTCGTATACACTTCAACCATGTTGCAATCCATTCAATGGGCCTCAGTGTTGTGATGACCCCACAAGGTTCAGTACACCT
This sequence comes from Gammarus roeselii, assembly GCA_016164225.1. Classification (NCBI taxonomy): domain Eukaryota; kingdom Metazoa; phylum Arthropoda; class Malacostraca; order Amphipoda; family Gammaridae; genus Gammarus; species Gammarus roeselii. The sequence continues at coordinate 3,993 of SDVV010012005.1, forward strand.
TGTAATGAGGTCAAGGGTTTTCTAACCTTGACCAAAGGCTGCGCGTCCTAGTGTCATCGTCAGCAGGATGACTCAGCTGCGCTGGGACCAACCACCATCGATGCCCTCGAGAGAGCATCTTAGTCACTATGCGCGACATGTATCATCGACCTTACGCATATTTAGTTTAGGATCTGAAGCATCCCCTGTTCAAACTTCTTCTCGGGAACTTGAAACAATGCAGCGAGATGATGGTAGGTTAAGGGCCTCACATGCTGGAGGGTTGGGGAGGGGATATCATACAAATTAACCTTGAACTAAGTCAGATGATATTTGAATCATCTGACCGTACATTGACATTCTGTCTGTCGAACCTTTCGTTGTTCAGTAGGCAGCGATAAAACATTTAGCCGACTCTAATAAAATTCTTTTGATTCTGAAATACTCTGCCTTAACTCGCTTGACTGTCCTATCAGAAGCCTGTGGTACCAAAGGGTACCGTGAGCAATAATAAGCTGTTCGTTTCTTGGAAGGGTTGTGGAGGGTTTGTATGGAGTAGGTGGAAATCTAATGAGAAATAAGTTCCGAGTCTCTATGCTGACAGCAGAGCATGTGTCAGAGTGGGGGACAGCAGAGCATGTGTCAGAGTGGGGAGCGTGGTGAAAGATTGGTTCACGGTAAAAGTGGGTCTGAGATGAAACTGCGTGATGTTTCCCTGGCTGTTCAATCTCTATATGGATGGAGTGGTCAGGGAGGTGAACACGAGTGTGCTGGGTCGTGGCTTGGAGCTGTTGGAAACGAATGGGAGGAGTGGGGCGTTGAACCAATTATTGTTTACGGATGATACGGCACTGGTGGCTGATTCAGAGGAGAAGCTATGTAGGCTGGTATCTGAGTTTGGTAGAGTGCGTGAGAGGAGGAAGCTTCGAATGAACGTGGGTAAAGGTAATGTAATGAGATGGTCAAGGAATGTCGATGCGAGCAGAATTAGTGTCAGCTTAAATAAAAAGTTTTTGGAGGAAGTTCAGTGTTTTAAGTATCTGGGCTCCCATGTGGCGAAGACTGTTCTAGTGGAAACTGAAGTGAAGGCGCGAGTGACGGAAGGGTGTAAAGTGTTGAGTGCACTGAAGAGTGTAATGAGCTGTAGGACGTTGGGGGTGGAAGCAAAGAGAGGGCCGTATGAGGGTGTTGTTGTCCCAACTGTACTCTACGGAGCTGAGACTTATGGGGTGGCAGCAGAAGAAAGAAGAAGGTTAAATGTCTTCTAGATGAAATGTTTGAGAATCATGGCTGGTGTGACGCTGAGAGACGGGATCATTAGCGACGTGGTGCGAGTTATTATGGGGATGGTGAAGAAGTTCGAAGCGAGAGTTGATTTGCGTGTTCTGAGATGGTTCAGGCGCATGGTGAGGATGGATGAAGGGAAGGGTGTTGAAGGCAGAGGCGAGTGGGAGACAAGTCTGGTGGATGGAAGATGTGAAGCGGGGGGTTAGGAAGGAGAGACTTGAGTGTGAAGGCAGCGGGAGAGCGTGCACTGAATAGGCGTGAGTGGAGGACGATTGTGAATGAATGATTCTTGACGCTGCCTTGATGTGCTTTCCCGCCCTTGGCATCTCGTTGAGAGACGGGATGTCGTGAGCGGGGGGGGGGTCATCATGACGCGGCAGGGTTAATCCCGTCACACTGGTGGGCCCTGCTGCCGACACTGATCTCAGACCGCACTCATGACCCGGAGGGTGTGCTGCAAGGTCTCCCAGCCGCACCTTCTAGCGCAGAAGGGGTTAGTTGTGTGAGTATGAGTGCATGAGACTGTAAGATACGAGATCATTTCGGATACCATGGTGGGGTAGTTGGATACCATGGTGTAGTAAATATGTATTTAATAACACGTACGTTTGCCCAGCGGGTCAGAACTACGTACCTTAGAATATTACGTACGTTTGCCACGCATGTTAGAAACACGTACTTTTGTCCCGCGGGTTAGAAATACATGTTCCTAAGTTAGGCTAGGTTAGGTAGGGAGGTTCAAACAATATGCTCGCAACGTAGCCAGCAAATATTTCCAGCCGCACGCAACATAACGGCACGGAGCCACTACCCCGCCGTATCAAACTGAACCAGGGTGTACACCACAGTATACATTTCGATTTCGTACCACACTCGTCTGAAAGGAGTGTGAGGTTGGCCTTGCCTTCAGCCGCCCCCTCTTCTGGGGACTTTGCTTAATGTCTGCATCTGTAGTTTCTGGATTTTTTTTGGCGAATCCTTGCACGGATCTAAAGCACGTAAAGATCGTGATGTGACCATTCCGCTCCAATAATTGGTGTGACTGCTGTGCAATCACAGCCTCCTACCAGCTCCAATGTTGATACTTGAATAAATAACAATCTGTCCCCAATTGATCAAGTCCTAGTTTGCTACCTCGCGTTACGACAGCGGATTGTGGCGTCATCCCAAAGTGACTGCGGGCAATGACGCGCTCGTTGAACTCTGTCTGTAGGGGCGCTGTGGGATGTTGCGTCAGTAGTACACACTATACGCTTTGTGGCAACAATGGTGGGGTAGAGGGGGGTTGCAGGCATGGGTGATGACAATCTTGAAAGATTCGATTGACTCAGTGATGTTCGCGTGGCATTTTATTGGAATCGCAACTGCTCCCACGATTGGCGTTAGTTGTTTGAATACCCTCTACGACATCTTACTGAGTTAGCTCATCAAAAGTCACTTCCATATATGGCACTGCCCCTCTATACTCGAAAGTAGATAACGTATTCAAATCCAGCACCTGGTACATGGGAGCATGAGGTCCTTGCACAGGCTGTATGACTGCTGCCCCTGCACAGGCTGTATGACTGCTGTCCCTGCACAGGCTGTATGACTGCTGTCCCTGCACAGGCTGTATGACTGCTGTCCCTGCACAGGCTGTATGACTGCTGTCCCTGCACAGGCTGTATGACTGCTGCCCCTGCACAGGCTGTATGACTGCTGTCCCTGCACAGGCTGTATGACTGCTGTCCCTGCACAGGCTGTATGACTGCTGTCCCTGCACAGGCTGTATGACTGCTGTCCCTGCACAGGCTGTATGACTGCTGTCCCTGCACAGGCTGCATGACTGCTGTCCCTGCACAGGCTGTATGACTGCCGTCCCTGCACAGGCTGTATGACTGCTGTCCCTGCACAGGCTGTATGACTGCTGTCCCTGCACAGGCTGTATGACTGCTGTCCCTGCACAGGCTGTATGACTGCTGTCCCTGCACAGGCTGTATGACTACCGTTGCCGATAGACGATTGCAGAACAATAGATATCTAACTGGTAACTCCGTGCCATCACCAGTTCAGGCCTTCAGCGAATAGACGCGTGTCATTTTGATGTTGGCATTACGAGTATCTGCTCGTAAGCTTCGTTCATTTTGATGTTGGCATTACGAGTATCTGCTCGTAAGCTTCGTTCATTTTGATGTTGGCATTACGAGTATCTGCTCGTAAGCTTCGTTCATTTTGATGTTGGCATTACGAGTATCTGCTCGTAAGCTTCGTTCATTTTGATGTTGGCATCACGAGTATCTGCTCGTAAGCTTCGTTCATTTTGATGTTGGCATTACGAGTATCTGCTCGTAAGCTTCGTTCATACAACCCGAAACACCTGTCTCGTAGGCAAAATAAAATTTGAGGGACAAAGAAACTGTTCTTGTCAAGTTTTTTGTCAAGATATGTATCAAGTTTTAAATTACTTTCTTCTCTAAATCAGTCTTGGCAAAGCTCTCAGCCTAGCACTGTTGTTTGTGACCTTTTGCTCCCTATTGTCTCCACAGATCCTTAGTAACCCTTGTAATCCTGACCTCGATTGTTGGACTGTTCTAAGCTCTAGTGTTCATGGGAAGGATGAAGGCTATGATTGGAACACACAGGAATAGGAACACTGTTTTTTTAATCATGATCCCGTTCTTAGATAGTCTCAATTAGGAGATAAATGCTCTTTATTAGAAAATAGTGACTACAAATTATCTAACCTTTCAGGCTCTCAAATACTCCACTACGCGATAACATAATCATCTGAAACACCAAATAAATTCAGCAAAAACTATTACTCACAAAAAATGATAGGCGAAAACTACGCCACAAATCTTCATCAATTTTGTATAGAGGATGAAAGTCTAGGGCTACATTCCCGAGAAACTTCAAAACGTCTTTGTTTTCACACTACGAGGCGTCAGTTAATTCACTACCTTTACTCTAAGAGAATTTAGGTACCTTTAGTTGAACGAGGTTCTGAGCGAGCAGGTCTTGGCCGCAAGTGACCCCGCAGACATCGTTAACTGGTCCATGCCAGTGAGGTCTCTCACGTGATCATGTGACCCCCAACGTTGGTAGGTGGTTACCTTACTGCACGACCCTTGCTTATTATAGGTCAATCGGGGGTCTTTACCTCCGGCCTATATGCGTAATTCCGCCCCCCCCCCCTTACCAAACCACGTTCTTGGTTCCCACTAACGGTTCGGATATCAAGTCGGCCGGTTGGCGCTGTTTCTGAAGTGTAACGGTGATACTGTGGCGGTATGCTTTTCAACAGGTATGAATGGGGCGGAAGGAGAGTTCCATGTAACGGGTCACTTCCCCCTTGATATCCTGCGCTGTTTCGGGACCGCCTGTTACTGCTTCTTAACGTTTTGGCGGTGCTCGGTCCGGGCTTCGTGTAGCAGGCAAGTGCATGCAATATAACTGCCTTCTGTTCAGGTGGCTAATGGAAAAGACCCACGAATGCAGATGAATCCGATTGGGATTTTTAATGACCAATGATTGATATAAAATGAAGATGCCTTCTGGTATTGTGGGTATCTTTAACTACACTCAAATGCAAATTACGATGCTGTTCTTCCAAGCATGCACCGATAAGAATTGTTTTATTTTATGATTGTTCGGTGTTAGGTCACCTTTTCAAAACGATGGTCAAACAGCCATACAGGCCACTTTATGCTGCTGATGGAACATACACGTAGGCTACATTATGCTTGTGATGCAGCAGTCATGAAGGCTACATTATGCTTGTGATGCAGCAGTCATGAAAGCTACATTATGCTTGTGATGCAGCAGTCATGAAGGCTACATTATGCTTGTGATGCAACAGTCATGAAGGCTACATTATGCTTGTGATGCAACAATCATGAAGGCTACATTATGCTTGTGATGCAACAGTCCTGAAGGCTACATTATAATTGTGATGCAACAGTCATGAAGGCTACATTATATTTGTGATGCAACAGTCATAAAGGCTACAGTATGCTTGTGATGCAGTGAGTCGTCAGATGGATTTCTCAGTTTTAGTAGACAGGTGGATAGTGTGCTTAGACAGATGGATAGTGTGCTTAGACAGATTAATAGTGTGCTTAGACAGATGGACAATGTGCTTAGACAGATGAATATTGTGCTTAGACAGATGGATAGTGTGCTTAGACAGACGGATAGTGAGCTCAGATAGATGGATAGTGTGCGCAGACAGATGGATAGTGTGCTTAGACAGACGGATAGTGTGCACAGACAGATGGATAGTGTTCTCAGATAGATGGATAGTGTGCGCAGACAGATTGATAGTGGGCTTAGACAGATGGATAGTGTGCTTAGACAGATGGATAGTGTGCTTAGACAAATGGATAGTGTGCTTAGACAGATGGATAGTGTGCTTAGACAGATGGATAGTGTGCGCAGACACATGGATAGTGTGCTTAGACAGATGGATAGTGTGCGCAGACGGATGGATAGAGTGCTTAGAAAGATGGATAGTGTGCTCTGACAGATGGATAGTTACGTCACTGTCTATAAATGTGAACTGTGATGATTTATTATTTGTTCGCATTTTGGGGTCATTGTTTGTTCAGTATATACAATACAGCCGTTTGGAAGTAGCCACCTATTGTTAATGGCTGTTCCCCAGCGATGTTCACTTAAAATCGTCACGGTCAGCTTAGTGAAAACTGGCATTCACTTTCACAGTGGTAAGACAATTTGGTGAAGAAATATACGAATCTGTCCATATGCAACGCAAAAAAATCTAATCTTCACAGTCTAGCTAGACTATCTCATACGCAACGCAACCCCTGCGTAGAACAGCCCATCGCTCTCACCGCGTCAGTGTGTGCGGTCGTCCAACCTGCACTACGAGCGGTTTACCTTTGCGATGCATGGGAAGCATCTGCATTACAACAGCGGACTTTGATAATGATCTCATACCTACGCACTAAGAAGTTCCACCTCATCAGGGAACACACCAACTCTAGCGGTTTAGGCAAAGAAACGGACATGAACCCCCTGGCGGCTGTCCTTGAATGATCTCATACCTACACACCAAGAAGTTACCCTTCATCAGGGAACACACCAACTCCAGCGGTTTAGGCAAAGAAACGGACACCAACCCCCCTGGCGGCTGTCCTTGAATGATCTCATACCTATACACTGAGAAGTTCCACCTCATCAGGGAACACACCAACTCTAGCGGTTTAGGCAAAGAAACGGACATGAACCCCCTGGCGGCTGTCCCTGAGTTGGTCCAGTTATAACAGTCACATCTTCGTTTTCCTTGGAAGGGCGCCGTACAGCGAGTCGTGGTCGGCCATTGTTACCGGCCTGGTCGTCCCTGCATGGGTCAACTACCTTCTTTGCTTAGAAACCTGGCGAGGTTGTCTGCGCGCAACAAGTCATTTGCGTGGAAGAACAATATTTTTAAATCATTGTTGTAAACTTGTGTTACTGTGCGCCGTATATACAAGTATTATATCAGCGAACGTTTATTATCTGACGGCATTTACAAATGGTAATAATAGAACGAAGAAATCAAATGGAATGAAATAATTCAAATACTAAAATCGATCCTCATGCCCGGCGCCGAACAGTCGTCAGAAGTGACCAGGGTACTTCACAGTTCCTGATGATTGCTTCAAAACTGCTTGAAAAATGCATTTATTGACGATTATCATATTAGGAATTGAAAGTTTTGAAACTTTCCATGAGGTTTTGCTTGTTGTATCATTTGTCTAGAAGTCTTCTTAACACTAAGATGGAGGCGAAGCAACTTTTGCCAGAGCGTACAAGAGACGGATGGACCGGTGTACACTTTTTTGGAATCGAGGCTCAATAAAATACTCTAAGTGATTCAACTTCTTTCGCTTTAGGGGGGCTGTTCAACCTTACCATCAAACCTATCACATAAAAAGCAGAAGCCCATCTAATTGCTATGTTACCACATATTCTATCGGGGCTGCACTTCAAGTAGTTAATAAACCAATACCTAATTCCACTTTACAACCTGTTGCAACTTTACCACTCAGACTTCACCACCCTCACTTCTCAGTTGCTCTATCGTCACTGTGTCCAGTTGCTCTGCTGTCTATCTGTGACAATCTAGGCATATCCACGATTACACTCAATTATTCTGTCCCAGAACTTGTTGGGATAGTTGGTTTCCACCTAGTTACTCTTTTTTTAACTTGCTTATTTACTATATTATAGAACAGTCGAAGATTTCAATTGTTTCTAAGACTACCAGGTGTATCCTAAGTCTTCCTCAATTCTCCTCCCTGTACGACGACTTTGCTGTTACACCCACCGACTGCGTCCTCCCTGTGGCTGCGAGTGGCATACGACGACTTAGCTGTTATACCCACTGGCAGCGTCCTCCTCGTGACACGCCTCTTGCCTTGTAGTGTTTGAGTAACACGCCGAGTATTTACCTAAGGGAGCAAGCTTTCCACGCTAACCGGAGAAAGTGTTACAAGGTTTCCCCGTACGTAAGATCCCTTCTATATTGAGAAATGTAAGTATAATTTAGCGCATACTTTCCTCAGAATATCAGTTGGCTTCTGTACAGGAACGAAGCTACTCTCGACCTATTTCCAATCTCGTTCATATTTTTGAACATGTGTGTAGGGTGGTCATCCATGAGCATGTAAATGATACACGAAATAACTCAGCCCTTTTTGCAGTTATAGACAAGCTTGGTACGCAATATGTCACACCCAATAAATAGGGTGAGACACAGAGACAACGGATTCCACCGATTATCAGTCAGCGGTTACGGCGCGTTCCTCACGCTGGCCCTAAGTTCAGAAAGGAGGCAGACTACAGAAAGTAAAAATAATACCTCGACCTTTGTTTAAATAATTAACTTATCCGAACATGGAGCAGCACTGGCCAATGCGCATAAAGTGTGTCGTTTTGTGCCTTAAATCATGTTGCATTGTTACTAAATACGTTATACCTACATCGACTTGCTAAGTAGAAGTGTGCTGTGACCTATAGACCCAATGTCTTTGGTTATCCATGGGAGCCATGATCCAGGCCTAAAGTCGTTGTTTTCCGGCCACCCTCCATTGAGCTTTGAAGCTAAGGGAAGTATATTGGGTATTAGTTTACTTGAATAGCGAATATTGATATTATGACCATTGCAGTATCTATTACTGCACTTGAAAGTGCAGATGCGTGAGGAAAGAGTGACAGGTTTGTAAATTGAGTCAAAAGGAGGCATGTGTTTGGTGACCAGCGCAACCGCGCCGCACGGGTCCACAGAGGCCGGTTATGATTGTTTTTTCTTACCTATTAAAATCGTACCGACCAGGGAACTTCTTTAAGATGTTCACCTTCAAGTAGGCAGAGTATTCCATATAAATTGATCAAATATGGATCAAAAACTCTACTGAATACTGAAACACGAGGCTTACAGCAAAAAAGCGTTGTGAAACTGATCTCGAAATAGAAGGGGAAGGATAACTAATGTCTAGTAGAGCTTACATTGGCCCTTTTCAATGCTATATTAATTAATGATACGAGTTCCGTGGACAACAAAAAATCCACCCCGGATTTCGTCAAAGCTGCAGGTATATAAACAAAGACTGGAACTCTGTATTCCTTAGCTCTTGAGCTAAGATCTGCCTAGGGTAAAAAAAATAATTTCATGGAAGTGGAGAGAAATAAGCAGTGTCTCTGTGAAATGACTTGTATCCTGGAAGCGTGGCCGGTACCTTGAGCAGGGACTTCTACCCTGGCACCGCACATGGTAGCTTTAGCAGGGACGTCTATCATGGTAACATGACAGGTTCCATGAGCAACTTCTATTTTGAATTCTAGGTTGTTATTTTCAAACGAAGATATGAATGTATACACGCTGTTCGACACACGTCTAGCGTGTGTCAATCATCACTACAGTTCAGGAAGCCCCCCCCCATTGCAACCACTGGGGGCGAGTCCGGCAATTGCTCCCAGTTTCAGCCTGGCCGGCAAAGGTCATCGTGCCAGCACGACCAGCCTCGTGACACTCGCGTGGTCGTAACTACGATTGGCACAGCTCATGTAATCCTCTGATCGTGTAGGCACGTGCACAATTGTTGGCATAGGCAAACACGAGAGGCTCAAAGTTCCCGTGAGTGGGAGGAGGGATGAGTTTGAGTTAAGTTTTATACAAGTTTACTAACTTTGATCGGCTTCTAAAATTACGAAAAATGTACATTTGTACAGGATCTCTCTAACACCAACTCTTCTTGACTGTATTCACGTTGCAGCACGACTCTGAGAGCACGTACACATCATGCACGATGCAGTGGCGTCTTACACCGTCGTGCCATCAGCCTCCCTCTGCCGCATGGGCTGCATAAAAGCGACTCCCTCCAACTGTTGAGTAGAAATACTCTGCGCTCGCGCATTCTTATGCGCACGAACGGCTTGGCGCTGTTGGTGTTGCAAGCCATCGCTGCTCCCCAAGCTTAGGCCTCTTTTTCAAATATGCAGGTGTAAGAGTTGAGCAGGACTCACGTCTTGGTGATGTTGTTGGTAACCACCATAGAACAGTGACAAACGTGATGACTACCCCTTGGAGTCTTTAAAGACTCCTCCAAGCGAGTATTATTGAGAAGATAATTCAAGCGTCCTTTAGGGAGCTCAGGTCAGAACTCTTGTGGAGATGGACCCCGCAATCGAATATATTCTATTTATCAAGAATCTCAAAAGCGGTAGTAGTTCAATAAACGTATGTGCTTCTGCAACCATTCACGATGACCATTCTTTGCCATAATGTTGCTCTTTAGTGCGGACAGAGGGAAGGGTATTGGCACTAGTCATTTGAACAGGTGACATGCATTGATTGGTGTGCCATTACCGTCGTGGATCCTCGGCTAATGCATTGATTGGTGTGCCATTAGCGTCGTAGATCCTCGGCTAATGCATTGATTGGTGTGCCATTACCGTCGTAGATCCTCGGCTAATGCATTAATTGGTGTGCCATTACCGTCGTAGATCCTCGGCTAATGCATTGATTGGTGTGCCATTACCGTCGTAGACCCTCGGCTAATGCATTGATTGGTGTGCCATTACCGTCGTGGATCCTCGGCTAATGCATTAATTAGTGTGCCATTACCGTCGTAGATCCTCGGCTAATGCATTGATTGGTGTGCCATTGCCGTCGTAGACCCTCGGCTAATGCATTGATTGGTGTGCCATTGCCGTCGTGTATCCTATGCTAATCACACCAGCACTTGTGTGGCAATCTTATATGACCTCAAAGTTTCGTTCCAAACACCCAATGTTTTTAGGCCCCAATTTAATTTGTCCCCAGCGCGACTTTATTTAAACCCTTTTCTTGCGTCGAGGTTCGACTGAAACCTGACCCTCACTTTCATACACTTTTCCCGGCAAGCAATGATGCCTCCGCTTGGAGGGTAAATATGAAGCCGTTCATCTTGCAGCCTTCAGAGTGGAACTTCAACTGGTGGAATGACCAGTGCCTTGAGTAAGGCATTTGTGCTCGAATTATGGGTAGCTACGTCATATTTGCATCAAGCTCTTATATTTGCTATCTTAGACAGTTTTTTTTATCAATTCAGGAGGTTGTTAGTACCCTAAAAATATATGCCTCAATAAGAAATGCACTAACTTAGAGGTTGTGATATGTATAAACTTCAGGTTGATGAACAACTTCGAATATGAAGCATATCAATATGATTTATTTTCGACACTTTAAATCACAATTAATGCAACAAATATCGCATGAAGTACAGGTGCCTCCATTCAGTCGTTTACTATTGAAGGGCCGACTTTTTTCCTCACAATCATTTAAACTTGGTTTGCTAATTGTATTATTCAACGTAACTATGCTAAATAGCATAGTTACGTTGAATACCAGCTTTAGTTTTGATCGTGAAACGTAAACCTTTGTATCATACATCCCAAATTTTAGTAACTGTGGTCCTCAGATTTCTGCTTTCCTGTCGTAGCCAATCATCAATGACTATTGGAGGCTTCTGATGTTGCTCAACCAAAGCTTATCTAAATGCAGTTCATATTAACGCCGACTTTGATGCCTACACCAACATAGAGGTGTTTGTGTCGTGCATATTAACGCCGACTTTGATGCCTACACCAACATAGAGGTGTTTGTGTCGTGCATATTAACGCCGACTTTGATGCCTACACCAACATAGAGGTGTTTGTGTCGTGCATATTAATGGCTACTTTGATGCCTACATCAACATAGAGGTGTTTGTGTCGTGCATATTAATGCCTACTTTGATGCCTACACCAACATAGAGGTGTTTGTGTCGTGCATATTAATGCCTACTTTGATGCCTACACCAACATAGAGGTGTTTGTGTCGTGCATATTAATGGCTACTTTGATGCC
>SDVV010012006.1:0-15629 GCA_016164225.1 Gammarus roeselii
ATATATAAGTGAATATATAAGTGTTTCCAACATACATGCTTGATGATTTCTGATAAATCATATATATTAATTTGCTGTGTTAGAGAATGTCTCATGGCATTGTATGTTGTTGTTCCGGAATCATTAATAACGTAATAATTCCCTGTTGTGTCATGTTAGCTTGTATATGACTGTACCTACAGTTTCTAGGTCGTGCGTTTTATTCATTTGCTATGCTAATTTTATACGTTGATATAAACAATATTTCTAACACTACATTTTACATGATTTTCACTATTTATACTACTGATTATATATACACGAAAAAATGTACAAATTGTAATAATTTGGATTGACTGCGTAAATGTAGTGTGATTGCTGATCACTACACAGTCATTTATTAGGTTTGTTTCCTATAGGTAATCAGGGAGTTGACGTTCTATAATCATTTCCAAAATTTTGTTAGTTACTGGTAAGAGGCTTATTGGTCTATGATTTGAGGGGTCGCCTAATTCTACGTTGTCATGTATAGATCTGATGAGTGCGTGTTTTCAATTTTAAGGGAAAGGTTTTGTCGTGATTGATGTTTTGATGAACAGTGTTCTAATCCGTCGATCAAGTTCCATAACGCAATGTCATTTCCTTCTTGAAATGCACTACCATGCTACACAAATAGCACTTCAATTTCAATTAACCTTTTCGTGCATGGAAGGCATTAAAATCCTCAAACACACCTATTGCTCTTATTAACTCAATAATATTCCGCAAGTCCACCCATACATCTGAAATATTTTTCAGATATTTACCCAAATTAACAGGAAAGTAACCATTTACGAACAGAACAGAGATCTCATTGAATGTAATACTCATGCGCAGGATTCTCTTGCTCTCGTATTGCCTAATCTTTATATAACGCTCAGATATTTTGGCCCAAATGTATCACAATCCTCCACACGGCCTCCTCACTTTAATTTCTCTCGTCTCATTAATTGATAAAATTGAGAACTAACAAATATTTTCTCCTATGAATGCCGGCAAATTAATCTGCCACAGATGAAGCTACGTCTCCTACAAACCTAACAGCGTATTTCTAAGGTCTACGACATAGGATTCAAATTTTACCCGTTAGGCCAAATAAAAAATAAGAGAGGCAATCTGAACTTTGTTCCGTTACCATCATTAGACTTCATTGTATAGTTGCCGAGTCCTGCACTAAATTCTTTACGCACCGTCTACTATTCACCTGGATTTATTTTACCCTTACCTTAACATTTGTTTCATTTTATTCGTCTGACTTGTTTTAGTCATTCGATAGGCGCACATTCCTACTGAGCTATAGGCAGGTCCTATCTTCCCAGATGTTCTCAACAAACAGTACCAACTCCAGCAGATTTGCATCCGGATTTTTCTAAGAGTGTGACATGTTCCCTTTCCTGTTTAGACATTTCTTGCATTTAAAAGACGTTTCTCCCCCAGATCGTTGCTTCATACGTTCATTCATTCCCCTAGGAGAGTTCTTACTTGTAGGGTATTGAGGAGACACAATGAAATTAGCAGTGACCTTTGTCAAGAAATCTCAGGCAGAGTGCTCCCATTTTTTACCTTAACATTAGGGTTCTTCTTCGACGTCTTTCTCATTACAGACACATCAGTGAATCCCTGCTGATAGCTCGGCCATGGTTGGTCCTCCTTCTGAGATGCTGAACGATTTTTTCTTGGCAAGCATTGTTGAAATAAACATTTCCAACTTAAATATCCTTTCAGCATTGCAGTCACAATCTCTCGAGGCTTTGCCAAGGGTCATTATTTCTTGATCAATCTGTTTCATAGCAGCACTATCAGATGTTATTTTGATTCTGATGTTATGGTTCTGCGCCAAAATGTAAGCTCCATCAATATATCTCAAATCATCAGGGATTTTTTTCGATTTCAGCTGCTGCAAATACCAAAATACGTGGATCACCTTCATTCATCATGGCATAGAATAGTCTTAACAATGGTCTGAGACTGTTTTCATGCACCTCGCCTGGATGACCATCTCTGACCACTAAATGGCGCTCTAAAAGTGGCTGAACATTTACATAAAATTTCGAAGCTCCTTCAGTGCATCGGCCCATTCCGTCGCTATTACAAGCAGATTGTCTAACGGTATGACGTTTCTTGTTCAATTCTGGTATGTGTTTGATAACATGAGAAGATTGTGAGGTGCGTCTGGCCATTGGCTACCCACCTTCTGCGTTTGTATTTGTATCGAACTAAGACATCGTTTTTATCGACTATCTTTCGTGTTACATCCGCACTCCCCGGATGAAGGAATAGAGCGCTGATGCTCGACCAGTGGACTATTTTTTTACGTTTTCTTGCTCCCTCTTGAACACGCCTATTATACAGTACAACTAATATTTTGAGTATATGCGACATACTATCATAATCAATATCCTTAGTAAAATCAACTGAAGAATCATAGTCTCAAACACATTTTCCTGCCGGAAATACCTTAAAAAAATTGGCAACACTTACCATTCGGCGGTGAGCTCAAATAATTGTTTGTGTGTAGAGAGGGCTGTCAAGTGATCTGTATGCTTGATGAGGTCGTTACGAAGATCGAAGTAGGCCCCCGTTGTGTAAAATAACTAGGAAGGCCCAACTATAAATTGTTTAGGACTATAAGTTCTTGCCAGGGTAAAGGAATTTTGTACACGGAGAAGAATTTAGAGTTGGTTTTATCAAGGGGAAAAAACTCGGCGATGGCGCTTAATTAGGATGCGGATGATTAAGGCAGATTGTGTCTTTTGGCTGGGCCGCTGGGATGGAAATTGAGAGGGTTACGTATTAAATGTACTGGGTGGTTACTGTAACATACTCTGGAATCTGAAAATGTCAGGATTGGTGAGATTATTAGCTTGTGCATGCACATGATCTTGTAATTGTCAAAGTGAAAGGCTGTCTTCATCAGCCTAGGTCTGGGTGAGTAACCATGAGTTGAGCCCTCAGATCCAAACCCCAGTGGTGAACCCCCCGAGATGAACTTATTCATATTTTGTGACACTAGAGAAATGGGAACATAAGCAGAAAGTGATCATTCTCTCTCCATACTGTGAAAAGCTGCATCATGATGTTTTGGTCACTGGATCATTTTCAATCTCTTGAGAGACTAGTCTAAAAATGACCTCTTCAGAGCTTTGCCAAATCATTTTTTGTTCTCATGGTAGAGAAAGTGATCTTGAGCTTTGATGTTACCTGTTCCTCTAGTGCCATAGAATGTTACAGGGTACTTACTTCTAGGCTTTAGCACTGAAGCTTGTTTCTAAAGGCACAATTAACCTTGGCTAATTAGGATAGCCCATAACTTAGGCATTTAGCAACGTGGTTTGAGCTTACTGCTTCCTACTATTCTTCCCTCACTTTGCAACACATACCTGCCTCGCTTATCACCTGCAATTTACTAAGTTCTTAAATGTCACAGTAGTGGTATAACTGGATGATGTTTCTATAGGTATATAACAGTGAAAAAATATCTTGGTCAGTTAGCTAAATGCTGAATGGAAATGTGGAATGCATATCCATATATTAGGTAGGTAGGCCTAGTTGTTGAAAATATTTGGTCAATATAAAGGAGTGCCTATCAGTCTGACCAAATCTAATGCTTTTCAAGCTTACATATGAATAATATAATGTTAGGCATTTCATTTTTCAAGAAATTATCAATGCTTACCTAAAATGTTCCCAGTTTTATTTATGAATTAAAAGCTATGTCAAGATATATAAGAAGTTTCTACCTGGGTAAAAATCAAGAGGCAAGGTGTTTCAAAGATTCTGGCAAAATATAAATAAAGTTGCCAAGGTCTTCCAATTATCTTTTAGGCAGTAAAGTTGAATTTTGTATTTGGCGGTCGAGTTGGTGTCTGTTTGCTAGGGATTCAACAAATTGTGCAGGCTAGTGTTGGAGTTTGTAGGCTAGTGTCAAAGTTCATGAAATGAGAATGCTGGCGCTGCAAATAAATTTTGGACTATCATTGTTGATTGAAGTAAAGTAATGATATTTCATATTCATTTTGGTGTAATCACAAATGCCGAGATGCTAGCAAGACCAGAGTGCCTGCTGCCGCTGGGATTGTGCAGTTGACATATGAGCAAGCCTTTGCTATTCTGATATGGAAGATTTTTCTAGACAAGCTTTGTGATGTTTGAGGATTTTTTTTCTTGTTAGAAATATGCCTATTTCCAGATAGTTCTGCTTGTTTCTTATTATTTTGTCATGATCCCCAATTCTGGAATGCTCTGGCATTTGTGCCTCTGGATTTCGGCAGTTTGGGATGGGGACCAATATCTCTGGTACGATTTCTGTGGGTACAGCGGTTTCTTGTGCCCAAATTGGTTTGCTTACAAGCTCATAACGTTTCATTGTGCTAACCTTGGTTTGATGTCAAGTTTATAGATGGTTCACCATGTCAGACTTGGTCTAATATCAAGTTTACAAACAATCCATTATGCTATAGTTAGTTGGTCCCAATTTGCAATGTAGCTGCTCCATGAAGGTCAAATGAGTCAATTTACCTCTGTCCACATGCACTGAAAATAACTTTTGGAATGCAACACTGTGGCAATCCCACTGCCGCTGCTGGAGTAGTTTGGACCATTCAACTCTGTCCTGTTAATTCTTCCAGTCCTACATCAAAGTGTATAGAATTTTTAATAGAAACATTTTGTTCTCCTCATGATTATCATATCATTTATTTTCAACAAATGAACAAAGCAAGCCATTTGAATAGCAACACCAACACACAGAAAACAGTGGCTTGTCAAAATGAACAGGAGTTTGCTAATATGCGCCAGTGGCTTTTGCAAGCAGGGGGAAGGGTTGAGAGAGCAATGCATAAGTGTAGTATTAAAGCTTGTAGAGTGATCTCTCCTTGCATCACTTTGCTTAAATACTTTATGTGATGCGTTACTGATACTGTGCTAAGAATTGTTCCTGTGGTGTTGGTACGGTTTGATGTGTATCTGGGGCGGTGCGCTAAGAACAGCTATACAGTTGGTTCTGTATGTTTTTTCTCTTCCGCTGGTCCGATCCTGACCATTGTGTTGTGTATATAGGTTTACCTTGTCTGGAACTATCCACCCTGGCTCAGGCCTTGCTATTGTGTTAGGCTGTCACAATAACACAGTGTGTTTTCTCACACGGTGAGAAACCACACTCTGTCTTGGCCATATATATCCCTCCAAAGTCCTTTTTTTAATGCATATCTCACCTTTTTATCTCACCTTTGCTGCCCCCCACAGCCCCAACAGCCCCGCCAACAGGGCACGCAGACATGGGAGGCAGTACACCTCAGCGCGCCAGCAATCAAAATGAACAGCACGGTACAGGCACTGCAGCAGGAAGCTAATTGGAATGCGCTCAATAGGTCCAAAGAAAACAAAACAATGAAGATAGTCAACAACTGTTGGCAACACAAACAAAGCCACAATATCACATCAAATTGAGTCTAGCAAAACTCATACAACACTGCCCGCAATTCCCCCGCCAGGGCCCTCATGAAGCCGCAAAGTGAATCACACTGCACCACATCAGCGGGCAGCCGGTTCCAAATCTGCACACAGCAAGAATAAAAGAATCTCTGTTTATAGTCCGTCTGACAGGGAGGAACCACCTGCTTGAAAGAATGCCCACGTGTGCCAACATCTAGAGCTCTCTCAAACAGAGCAGACAAACCTGAATCAACAGAACAACGAAAAATCTTCCAATACTTCACAAGATCAGAACGCAACAACCTCCCCCGCACAGAAAACAACTGCATTGCTTTGAGCTGCTCACCATAGTCCACTCCACCCAGCCCATCAATCTCCTTGGTCCAACAGTCTCAGATCCCCCAAATATCCCACATTCCAAGCACATGAGCAGTAGCCCAAGATGGGTCTAATATGAGTAATAAATAAAGAGACCATGAAAACAGAACTCCTATTGACAGTAGAGCGGAGCAGAATGGTCGCCAGAGTGGAAGCCTTTCTCACAACACTCCTCTTGTGGAGATGGAACCGCAGCCTTGAGTCAACAAGCACACTTTTTCTAATAGCACTTCTGAGGTCATTGTAGCTACTCTGATTGGAGGACCTTCAGATCACCATATCAAATAGGTTCCAATAGCTAATAAACAAGTTAAGTCTAGCTGCTCCAGCAGTATGCTGAATTTAATGTGTAACTTTATTATAATATTGTCATATACACCAATGTATACAAATCTTTGTTAGATCTTTACCCTGGTCAGTATGACTCTTGACATGTCAAGATAGACTTGACAGTGATAAAAATTTCTGGAAGATCTATGAAGGATGGACACTCCTTGTGTAAGAATTTGGAATAAATATCAAAAAGTCTATGTAAAACTTGTCAAGATATCATAAACATTTTGGTCCTCCTGTTATTCAACTCAATGTTAGGATTTTAACAAGAAATTTCTTATCCCAGATCTAGTATTTTGAAAATATTGCCTGCTTCCTATATGATCGTTAGCATCAACCAGGGTGATTCCCTGGGGTCAGCAACACGGGGTGACGACCCCCGCACCCCTCTTTTGTGCACCATAACATCCAAAATTTTACTAGTTGACTATGGGACTTGGAAGAGCAGGTCTTTGTTAGTAAGCATCAGCTACTTGTAGAAATTCAATAGGCACACAGAATTTATGAAAAATCTGTTAAGTTTGGTTTGGAAAAATGGATGTTCCGCAACTTTTATGTTGGGCTAAAGTTTCCATTGGTTTAGGGCCAAATTTGGTGTTGATACTCTGAATATGTTGTAGTTCATTGTGTAAGAAGGGTTTTGGGAATAAATTTAAACTTTTGTAGATATTTACAAATTTAAAACTGCGGGTAATCGCCCAAGGTGAAAAAATTATTGGGGGTGATACCCCGCACCTATTTCGTTACTGAATATCTTAGTTTTTCTCCAATTAGAAGTAATTAAATGCAATTCTTCAAACATATGGTATCTGGAAGTAAATGACCCACAATAATGACACCACATCTAATTTCAAAATGCCTTACTAGTTTTATAATGACCCAATGTTTATAACACATGGTGACAAGTCTAGGTCTAAGTGTTGACTTATGTTTAACACCCAAGAATGATTTTTTTCATGATATTTTCATATCAAGATAACAATACCTTACCTAGCATGCCTTGTATTCATGTTGATGCAATTTGTTTGCTACAGTATTGAAGGAATACTTTTTTTTTTACTTGTTAGCGTCGACCCGGGTGACTCCCCGCATTTTGCGCATACTTTGAAATAACTCAAAAAGTATGCGGCTAAGAAACTTTGTATTTACGGTGTGTATAGCTACTATTATGACCATGGAGCACCATAAGTTTCAACAGTCTATCGTTAACCAAAAAAAAGTCATTTACAAAAATCCGTGCGGCGAGCTACGACCCCAAATCGGGGGTGACTCCCCACACCAAATATGGTGACTCCCCGCACCCCCCATATATCAATAATTGAAACGCAAATTGAAAGTTTAAGAGTACCAATAGATAGAGCGTGCCTATATTAGTATATATCAGTTGCTTAAAATGAAATTTTACGTTAGATATTACGTCTGTGATTTGTGTTTCTGATGCTACTCTTTTGCTGCCGTCATACCAGACTGTTGAAGGATTTTTTTTCCCGATTTTGCCGCGGGAAACGAATTTTTTCTTCAATAATTGCAATCTAACTACTGGAAGTCATTTCTCTACATCCTAAACTAATTATGACCCTAAAGTATCAGCAAATGAGCAAATATTACAAAAAAACAATCTTTTTGATATTACGATAAAACATGTTATAAAAGTATTTTGTCAATTCTATAGCAAACCTATTGCATTAACATGAATACAAGTCATGCTAGGTAAGGGATTGTTGTCTCGATATGAAAATGTGATGAAAAAAATCGTTCCTGAGCATTAAACATAAAATAACACTTAGGCCTAGACATGTCACCATGTGTTGAAAAAATCGGGTTGTTATAAAATTAGTTACGCATATTGAAATTAGCTGTGGTGTCATTATTGTAGGTCATTTACTTCCAAATGTCATCATTTGTGTGTAGAATTGCATTTGATTACTTTTCATTGAAGAAAAACGAAAATATTTAATAACAAAATAGGTGCGGGGAGTCACCCCCCATTTTTTTCACCTGGGGTGACTCCCCGCAGTTGTATATTTGTACAAACTACACCATATTCCAAGTATCATCCCCAAATTTGTCCCTAATCCAATGGAAACTCTATCCACAGCATCAAAGTTTGCGGAATGTCAATTTTTCCAAACCAAAATTTTCGGGGACCCGATAAACACACCTTCACTTTGGCGATTTTTCATAAATCCTGTGGGCGTATCGAATTTCTATAAGTAGCTGATACTTAACTAACAAAGACCTGCTCTTTCAAGCCCCGTTGTCAAACTGTGATATTTCCAACGTCTTGGTGCCCAAAAGGGGGGGTGCAAGCAGTCACCCCGCGTTTCCGACTGCGGGGAGTCACCCCGGTCAACGCTATATCATATTATAAAAAAAAAAAATCAAAATATTTGCTCATTTACTGATACTTTAGGGTCATAATTAGTTAAGGACGTGGAGAAATGACTTCCAGTAATGTTTGTTTGCAAAAATTGAATAACAACTTTGTTGCCCGCAGTAAAATCAGGAAAAAAAATATATTCACCAATCAAGTATGACTGCAGCCAAAGACAAGCATAAAAAAATGTCAGATGTAATATTTTACGTAACATTTTATTTTAAGCAACTGATATGTACTAATGGAGGCATGCTCTTTTTATTGGTATGCTCAAACTTTCAATTCACGTTCCAATTATTGATATGTGTGGGGTGTGAGGGGAGTCACCCCAATTGATGCTACAAGTTGACAGTCATTCTTTTAAACCAGGATCCAAGTAAGGATAATTCCATTACCCTTGATGGGAACATTCATACAAGTAATTAACACATTCAATTGTTTGCTTCTTTCAAGACAAGTAACTATCTTTTTGAATAAGCTTACCCATAACTAAACAAAGCTAATGTAAATTTAACATGCCTTTATTTAAGAAATAGCTAGATATCTATTTGCATATGCTAGATATCTGATATCAGGTCAAACTCAATCTCCTGTAAAACTATGCAAGCTTTAGCATTCAAGTTTCACATGTGGGGCACCTTAGCTGTTCAATCAAATGCCACTGAAAATATGTTGAATCAAACGTGTGCCACAGTTGTCACCAACAGCTAATATCTAAAGGTTCAAAAATCAATTGGACCAGTACCTACCTCATCTGTGTTACTGATAAACCTTCAATGAATAGATACCCTCACTGTGGAAACAACTCTACTCCAACACATTGCTGAGCCAGTATCTGACTGACAAATGTGGCAGCAACATGCAAATGCTGATGCTGCAGCTGGTGGTCAGTTGGCTGCTATGCTGCAACTGGCTTTTTAAAGCGAAGTTCCTCCAAGGAAGTGTCCACTGCATCCTAAACTTCTTCAATCTTTTTTTTATCTATGTTGGAGACCAAAAACACTACTCATTGATAATATGCTTAGTTTTCACACAACTGTTAGCTATCAACATTGAAAATTTTGAATTATACAATACAGATGGCAACTTTTTTCTATCCCATTGATGTCTCTTACCATTGCAGCCTCCTCCAGCCCATATTGCACAATTGGGGGCGGGGTTGAGAACATTGTGTGTTTACATCATTGTATATTAAGAATCAAACTAGCCATGCGCCTTAAAAGCTGAGATTGTCATATCTAGACTTTTGCGTGCACTTGCCAAGTATGTTTGTAGAGTTGTTGTTGTGAGTGCAACAGTAGTTGATAGGCCCTATGTTAGGTCCGCACCCCTGAGGTAGCTGATGTTGTCACACAGGAGTCCCCATAGATCGCGCGCTGACGTGATGTTTTAGTGGTGCCTGCTGAGTGTGATGGTTGGGCACAATGTCATGACATGCTCGGCCATATTGGGTGAACCCTGGTACGGCAAGCAGAGATTGGAAGGGACATTTCCCAGTCTTTGCTGGCATGACTGTAGGGCTGTGTGGGGCCCCATCCGCTGCCTTGACAGGTGGACTCACTGTCACTCCTGCTCAACCCCAACTCCTCCACGTCCACCCCAGGCAGGTGGTTCTGTCAGATTGTGTTGACTCTGTTCATCTAATATAAGAGCTGTGAAGTGTGTGTGTATATCTGTTTGTGTGTAGATGTGTTATCTGTAGGTTCAAGAACCAAAGTGTGTTGCCAGTGTGATAGCTATGTAAGTGTTGGTTGGTTGGACAGAGGTTCAGTAGGTTGTAGCAGGGGTGGGCCAAGTCTGAAATCTTGTAAAAGAATTGGGTCCCTCTCATTTCAAGATGATGCTTGAGTGAGAGGACCTTGGTTTTTTCATGCAAGTGCCGAATGGGTGTGGTTTTTGTACAGCCGTTGCAATGTGCAAGGCTGTGTTTGTATTCGTTGCAGGGAATTGATGTGTGTGGGTCAAGGACCAAGCGGTGTTTGGGTAGGATATTATGGGCCTAATGAATTGTTTGCCTAGTGTTCTAATCGATTCCTTGGAGTGACCGTAAGAGGTTGTCATGATTACCTATAAGAGGTTCATTCTGGGTCTGGTTTTGGTGCCGATGTTGATTGTGTGAGGCTTGAATGTCACCCAGTGTCATAAGTTACTCTCACGATAGTTGTAGTAGGTCTGTGCAGTATGGAGGTGTTGTTGAGCGTGACGTGGGGGTGGATGTTACCTGAAGTCAAATGTGTGAGGGACGACTTGATTGCAGACACCTTCATTCTGTTGTCCAGCAGCTACATTTCAAGAAAGTTCAGGTACTGCTGGAGGTGTGCAGCTGCGGCCTCGTGTTTGTGGTGTTGTGATCATTGTGAGATTGTCTGCATATGAGCTGATGTGGGTGTTGGTTTCTCTTGGAATGGGCAGGTTGTGAATGAAGGCATTGAAAATTGAGGGGGAAAGCACAGATCCCTGTGGGACACCATTGGGGAAATGGCAGATTAGAGAAAACTTATTGTTGTAGACAGTGTGTGCATTTATACTGGAGAGGAAATTAGCAAGCCACTCTTTTAATTTGGATGGATGTGGGTGTGAGTATTTTGTTTATGAGGACATTTCTTGGAAATGTGTCAAAGGTCCTACTAATATTGATAGCGCATACTAGGGTTTGGTTGGCTAGCTTCTTTTCAATCAGGCCTTCATGGATGGTCTGGGTGAGGCTGGTGAGGAGTGTGGTTGTGGAGTGTTAAGCCCTGAAACTGTGTTGCTTAGGGGAGAGTGGGATGTGTGCCTTAATTTTGTTTAGAACATCTCTTTCCAAGATTTTGGAGGAGGGAAATGGGTTTGTATGAGGCTGGATCTGTAGGAACTTTAAAAGTAGTTATGTGTGCTACTGCTACAAGACTCCATCAAACAGATATACAGCCAAGAGTTTGAGGTGTGTGCACTGTGCAGTGGACTAGAGATTATGCAAGTGTGGAGTTTGCAATGACCGCACATAGATGTAAACGTCTTTCACAAACCAGGCATCATGCAAAACTAAATAAAACTTCTAGATATCACACTTTTGTTTGTTGAACAAATTATAATTAATAATCCTTGTCAGTTCTTATTAAAAATTGCCATCACTAACAACACCTTTCACATATCTTCTAATCATACAACAGACAACTGTAATGCATAATTTTGCACTTCTGCTCCGCTGGCTGTTACATGACTTACAACAAACTTGTTAACCAAACGTTGGTGATGTTGGGGCTTGTTTTCATCTACTGCCAAGATGCAGGAATGTTAAACTGCTGTGTGAACCTTCTTAGGGTGCAGGAGTATTTTAATATTACAGTTTTGTTATTGTTGTATTCAAACTAAGGACTGATGCACTTCATCTGGACTTATATTAAGGTTGTATTGTGAATCTAAGTTTTTTATTTACTTGACAAAATGTGCGATATTGATTTTTCTTAGTTTCTCTGACAGCTTTTGATCTGGACTGTCAAGTCAAAGAAATTACTAGTTCGTCAATGATGTTGTACAGTGGTTAGGAATTTCCATGTCAGTTTGAATTGGTATGCTCTGGGGGAAAGTGCATGTATAAAATTGTAGTGCAACAATTGTTGAATGATTTGTTTACAAGCAAGATTGTCTCCGCATGCAATGTTTTGGAAAGGTGCCTTTACGTGCGCTTCATCTCAAGATTCCACTTGCACATCAAAGATTTCTTATTAAATGTTTCCATGCGTTGTCCGCCAAATTACGCACACCGGCCTCCAGCAACCACACAGACCAGTGAGGAGCAACAGAGCTGGAGAAGGCTAGCACAGAAACAGCTTTATATGCAGTAATGTGATTCATCATTGTTGCTGTTCTTTTACAGAATTCTAAAACCATGGATGTCCTTTTTTAAATCAATAACAAGAGCTAGTTAGCTATCAATAATGACAAGAAAAAGATTCAATATTGTTGAGGAAATTATATCGGATACTATACATGGTGAGTTTTCTTAAAAATACTAAAAATATAATGGAACATTGCTTGAAGCTATGGGGATTATTTAGTTAGGTATGTTATTTGGTAAGAAAACCTTGTAAGTGCAAGCAATAAAAAAGAGGATAGCTAAGGATTTTCACAACTATTTTTGCTAGCCATTTTTTTCAGTACCGTTTCTGAAGCAAATATTCCATGTTGAATCATGTTTGCTTAAAGTTGTAACTGTCCTTTGCAGCTTCAAAGACCAGTGAGGAACAACAGAGCTTGGGAGGCTAAGCAGTCATGCGCGCCAGTATAATATTGAGAACAGCACTGTAAACACAGAGATATAGGAGCTGTAATTTTTGTCCACTTGTGCTTATCATATTCAGAAACAGCATGTATGACATGGAAAAAAAACATATAGCTAACAGGAAATCAAAACAGCTCACT
The DNA here is from genome assembly GCA_016164225.1 of Gammarus roeselii. NCBI lineage: Eukaryota > Metazoa > Arthropoda > Malacostraca > Amphipoda > Gammaridae > Gammarus > Gammarus roeselii. The sequence continues at coordinate 12,944 of SDVV010012006.1, forward strand.
GCACAACACAGATGTACACCAAGACACAACAGAACCAGACGCACCCATATTGCAGCTCGTCTAGCTACCACTCATACTGCAACTTCCATAGCACACCATTCCAGCACTAACTAATCATGTTTGTGTTAATTGTGAGTACCTAATTGAAATGGGTTGCTGCAGTGCCCTTAGCTCAAAAGAACATGAGATGGAAATTGATACTTTGATAACTGCTCAAAGATGTAGGTATAACCCACCCCTATTATACATGTCAGGACCAGTGGCACAGACAAAAGGCCAGGTCACTTCTGACTTCTAGCTGCATCACAAGTGAGCTGGTCAGCCTAGCCTGGATTGCTGTTGCATGACAGTTTGTGTGGCTTTTGCAGTTTTTCTTCCTCTTTTGAAGTGTTTTTATTGAATTAAAAAATTACTTGTACAATTTTTTGGTAGCTACTACCTACCTTCATAGATATTTAAGTTTAGCTCTACCCATCAGGAAGGCCGGGTCGTGTGGGTCCTTCACCTCTTATTGGGGCATCGTGCTGTCGACTACAACAGCACCTGCTCAGCTTTCAGTGTCTTGCACATAATGAATATGACTTTGTAGACACCATAGACCCAACGCCTACAGCACCAGCTCACCGACCACCCATCTACACCTGCAGGTCAGTAGCTATTCCATATTTGACACTCCAGACATATCTCGATCTCATATAGCAACAATGAGGGCGAGTTGGGACGGGTTATGACCAACTTTGCTCTTGCATCCAAAATAATGAATTTTCAACATTGAAATTTTGGTGAAAGTATGACAATGCAATAGGGCTACTGTGTATATAATGTCAACGACACACCTGTCCTACTTTTGTAATAATTAAATAAAATGTTGATGCTTTCTTAGCTGACCTTAGTGGTGTGAGTTTGGACACCTTGGAAGGTGGGTTGGGACAGTGGAGGGTGAGTTGTGTTGATGCTGTTTTAGATGGGCTTTGGCATTTTAGACAGTTGCATAATGGAGATGGTGATGTGGATGATGATTGTTGATAACTTTTAAGTAGCTGTATCCATATTTTTCATAAAAATTAATTACAAAAGTAGCAAATTGGGGGGCAGCTGTGGTTGGGATGATGGCGTAGTTGGTGGTCGTGGTGGCGTTGCTGATGGTCTTGCTGCGGCTGCGTTGGTGGTGCTGATGATTGCAGTACTAATGACGTTAGCCGCGGGGAGGGTTCTGGTGGCCGCGGGAGCGGTTCATCTGATGTCCGCGGTGGCGGTTTTGGTGGCTGCGGCGGCGGTTTTGGTGGTCGAAATGGCGGTTCTGCTGTCCGCGATGGCGGCTCTGCTGGCCGCGGTGGCGACTCTGCTGGCCACGGTGGCGGTTCCAATGGCCGCGGTGGCGGTTCCAATGGCCGCGGTGGCTGTTCCAATGGCCGCGGTGGCTGTTCCAATGGCCGCGATGGTGCTGCCGTCCCCGTTGGGGGGGCTGCTGTTTGCCAAGGCGGTGGTGTGGGTGAAGTTGAGGGTCTCCGCAGTCGTTCGTCTCCCAATTTTCATTGCTGAGGGTTGGCCAGGCAAATGTCAATAGCATGGTCTTGCAAACAAAAGATTTTGTTTTAGAAAATAGGCAGGAGGTTTTTGTGGTTGGTGAGACTTGGCTTACAAGCTCGGTTTCCTAGCTTTTACATCATCTAGGGCACAAGACATATTGTCAGTACCTATTGGGTCTCTTTTGCGTTTATAAAAGTGAGGTATGTTGGTCAAGGTGAGAATGTAGAGGATCTGTAAAAGTTTGAAAATAACAATTTTCAGCTATCTTGCTGCATTGAAATAATTCTGAAACCAAAAAATAACATGGAATGATGAATAAGACAATTTACATCACATTAGAAAACATAAAACAAAGATCAGGAATATTTATATTACTTTGTAAATAAATTTCACGCACTGTCTCAACTGACCCAACAAGCTTTTTTTTTTTGGGTCCGGTGAGTTGGGACAATTTTCTATGTATATTTTTGAGAGATGTGTTTTGTCTTGATGATCTATTGATATTTCAACTCAAAACAGACCCTTTAAACCTACTTCATGCAAATTTTCAGGCAAAAATTGTGACAAAGTTGAAAAAAATTGAAGACTTAAATTCTATTGCAGCCAATTTCATACCCCTCTATGTTGATTTTTTCTCATTTATAAAGTTCTTGAATTCAAAATTGATCTCAATAAGAGTTGAAGCACAGTAACAGGGGAATGCAATGGTATTTTTTTCAATTAGCTATATATATATATATATATATATATTGAGACTTTATTTATGGTGTCCCAACTCACCTTGAAAAATTTAGTGTCCCAACTCACCCTTATTGATGCTAGTCATGATGATTAACATTTTTTACAGCAAGATAACATTTGCATGTGATAATGTGTAGCTAGGCTATGCATTGACAAAGTTGATGCTGCTGCTCAGGGATGACTTTATCTGGAGGCTGGCCTCCATCATGTAGCTATATATATATATATATCACATAGACATACAGCCGTTTCCCCCTAGTTAGGGGGGTGACTAAGCTAGGCGGACACAGAGGGGGGAGGCGCCAAATCTCCCCGCCACAAGACCGCCGTGTCCCTGCCGAGGCTCGAACTCGCGACATGCAGCACCAGAGGCTGACACTGCAGTCGGATACGCTAACCACAGATATATATAGAT
>SDVV010012007.1:0-15628 GCA_016164225.1 Gammarus roeselii
TGTGGCAGACTAGTATTGCTGTGGCAGACTAGTATTGCTGTGGCAGACTAGCATTGCTGTGGCAGACTAGTATTGCTGTGGCAGACTAGTATTGCTGTGGCAGACTAGTATTGCTGTGGCAGACTAGTATTGATGTGGCAGACTAGTATTGATGTGGCAGACTAGTTGTGTTGTGGCAGACTAACATTGCTGTGGCAGACTAGCATTGTTATGGCAGACTAGCATTGTTGTGGCAGACTAGCATTGTTGTGGCAGACTAGTATTGCTGCGGCAGACTAGTATTGCTGTGAAATCAAATCTGAACCGTTTTGTTGAGAACAAGTTATCAAACGCAATTTAGCTTGGCAGGTGAAATGTTTCAGTGGCAAACTTGCCAACAGGTACTTCATACAGCTAACAGTTCCTTGAACTGTTTAGGTGATTAAGAGCTGTAGCAAAAAACTGACTCCCTCGTAAATCAAACAGTTCCCCTTTTTCTCCATTCCGCGATTTGAAGTACATGATTTGGAACCCTCATGAGAAATCCAAATAGGTGTTAACAATGAACGTATGTTATGATGTTCGGTTGATCAGAAGAAGTAATACGCCATCGAAGTATTGCATTTGAGACGGTGTAAACGAACACTCAGACTGTATGACCGCGTTTCGTAAGAGTCGACTACAAAAAGCAAGGCGAAGGGTTAAAGGAGTGACTGCTAATATATTTCCTTCCTGAAAAATGTCAACACGTAAATTGCAAGAGTATGCTGATGCTATACTTTTAGAAGAACAGAGCCTGGTGATGACGAAGTGGGATATAGTCATTATGATGTGATGTTGTTAAGCCCTTAAAAGCCCCATTCAACATGATTTCTCGATGCTCCGTGTCCGTAGGGAGATATCTATTACACTGTTTATAACTCTATCCAGAATGTAATCAAATATTTTCGTTTGTATCATCAGCCTCAATGAAAGCGTAATTCATTACCGCCATTTTCTGAGCGGGAACTAAGCCTGATCCCTGCAAGAATATATTTTTCTCATTTATATACCAACAGCACAGAATGACACTAACGTCTGGCACTCGGTCCAGCAGATGTTCCCCAACGCCAGAGATAGAGAACTCGTATAGATACTGCCTCGTGTACTACCCCACGACAGGCCAGAGTTAGGCGTCTAAGACTTGCCTCAATCGAGTGCTACCCAATAGTCGAAAACTCTCATAGCTTCCATCATCCAATATTTAATACGGAGATAACATTGGTTTTCCTTGCCGGTTGTATACGGAGGGCGGAAGTGGTGATTTAATGTTGTTCGCTCTAACAGCAAGCTACCTCTTCCAACTTTGGGACTGCGATAAGGAATATGGCAGAGTATGGAGCCTAACGTAAGAGACCATCAAGCATCCTGCTTTGAATATATATGTGAGGAGGAGTGTTAGGGCACCCGTGCTTGCATGAGTTAAAATTGAACGATGGAATCATTGAAGAAATATTCACAGATATTGAGTCGGTATTTTTTGACATATCATACGACTTTCTTTGTACTTTGTTATTCTTCTCTGCGTGAACTCATTATGTATATGACATCGGTACTGGCTACTTCCGACACTTGGGCGAGATGTTTCTAAAATACTGTAAAAATTCTGAGTAATTCAACCTTCAATTTTTTGAGACCTCACACACCTTAAGATTGTATGATAACAAATTAATAAAAATCTAATGTTTGTTCTATATTGATAATCTTACTGGAATAAATATGAAGGCTGCGGTGGAAATGAAGATTTTCCGAGATGAATATTTTATTTTTATTGACGAAGTAATCAGATATTATGACTGAGAACGTTGAATAATTTCATTTGAAACATGACCGCAAACATGACCGGGTTACATTTGAAACATGAACGCAAGAATAGTTCATTGCAACTCATATGCAGTAACTATTTGAAACGTGATTGACCATATCATCAGGCATTAAGACGTCCGTATGACTTCAACAAAGCTCAAAATCCTCTCACTACTCAATATTCCTGTTACTATCTTCAAAACTTTATTCCAGTCCAGCATCTCATCTTTCCATTCACACAGCGCCACTCGAACCGCTCTGGCACACGCGGTTAGGTTCAAATCTCCAAACACATCTCAAAAAAGTAATTCAAGTCTTCGACCCTTAAAATCGTAATTATTGTTATATCCATGAGCTGCACTGGGAACCAATTAAGGAGGTCGTCCTCTCAGGCCACCACTGCTCGGGACTTTCGTCAGGTCATCCGGTGGCAAACACCACTGAGTTAACGGATCCATTTGGGGATTAGCATCAAGACCCGCCAAGGGATTCCAAGTTACATAGCTCTGCTGACGATAGCAACGGGCTCCCTAATCACTCTGCTGATAGAACGTTAACAGAAGTTTACATAATATGCTTGCTGTTTTCTTTGTCTTTGTCTTCAAACAAATAGAAGCACTGACAAATAAAACACGTTTGTACTATTACCGAATTCTAACCTCAGCTCGTCTAACCCTTTGACTTCGCATTATTTAGGCACTGGAAGTAGTTATCTTTGTTTGCATGGAAAAATTTAAAAATTGTGAGCGAAACACTATTGAACCATTTCCGCGGTCCCCTCTAAGCGCAACATTTTTTTTCTTTGTTTTTGCCCGGATAATCAACCATATAATGAGAATTGGACGTCACGTGAATGGGAATCTCCTCGCACATCGTTACTTTCAATATGGCCGACCCGGATCAAATAGGCATGTATGGCAGAGGCTTTCTTACCAACATAGACCCGCAAATGACTTGACAAGCCTCATCTACACAATGCTGTTTACAATTTTCTGATGTCTGATCGCAATATGTGTGTCTGCAGGACAGAGGTCATATTAATCGTGTACTTTAATATACTCTGTCATCTCTTCTACTCGTGACATATTCCGGAAAAGTTGATGCTTATGTTCAGCTAGAAAAGTAAGATGAACGCTGCCGTTCATTTACGGTTCCATTTATTTTGTTGCACGATGTGAAGACCGGTATACTTACGTTTAGCAATGATATTAAGATGTACCCTGCCATTCAAACACGGTTCCATTCACTCGGTCACCCTCTGTGATGCCCTCAATATTGTTATTATACTTGAATTCGTAATCTTAATTAGTCAACACACGTCTTCTAGATTTACTTTGTTCAAATATATATTGTGTATGTGTATGCATCTCATTCATGCATTCATTAATTTACTCAGTTACACGTGATGAACTCTGCATTTACTCTTTTCCGCATTCATGACTTGTTTTACATAATTATGCATTGTTTTATCGTGCTTCATGATTAACATACCTGTTAGGGTGGAATAAATATTTGTTTGTTTGTTTGACATGACCGTGGCTCTCTGGCTAAGAGAGACCCACCCTTACCATCACATTCTTGCTACCCAATGAATGAGTCTGTAAATAGGAATGAAAAATTGATGCCAAATGGTATATAAAAGATTCCAATAACTGATCGCAACACCTTTTATCCTCAGGATATAGTGCATACTGATTGCATTCCTTACAGTCACTTTAATAGCTCGTGCGTCATGATAGGTTTCTGCAAGAGTCGTGTTCTTATGTTCAACTAGGAAAGTAAGATGAGTCCGTACCGTTCATACCCGGCCCCGATTATTAAGTTACAAGTGGTGGTGAACTCCTTAAGGTTACTTAATATATGTACTGATTTAATAGTTTTAGCTTATCATTGAACGAAATTTTAGATTTATTGTGTATTTTTGTGATTAAATGTATTGTAAAAGAAGGATATCATTCCGTTTATGCATGAATGATTTTAACCAATGCATATTTTAGAAAGATGTATACTAATTATCCTATTTGCATATCAAAGTAGTTAAATGTATGCCTCGTTTTTTCTGATATTTTTGTAATCAATGAATAATAGTTTCCAAGTTTGTTGGTCTCTTGAAACATAATTATTCATTAAAATAGTTTGTTCATTCCCCGAAAGCATTGTGTCGAAAAACTCCTAACCGTCCAACTGGATGAAAACTTGAGCTATTGAACTTGTGACTAATTTGCTTGTAATTCCGATGAAGTTAGCCGTGATCTTAAGTACGAGGAGCTTCATTCTATTTTGTTGATAAATTTCAGTGAGTACTTCATATGGACGTATTTGTTTTGCTGCATGATGGTGCATGTGACGCTCACCATTGCCGTTTCAGAAACTGCTTATCGCGAAATTAAATTTTGGCTTCAATGAAAATCAAACAGTAAATTTTTGTTGGAAAAAAAAGTATGCAAAAAAAAAATATGGTGCACTGATCATAAAATCACAGTTTTCTGTACTTCGTTTATCTGCTTGATCCCTAACCAGTACATCCTGTTCAAGTACCATCTTCAAATTACCTTCAGCTTATGAGTCTGTTGCTGTGCCTTGTGGCCCATGTTTTGAGCTCGGGTATATAAGTATTCGCGGTCTAGCCCTGCCGTCGTAACGCTTTTATTGCGCCTCTATAAAGCTGTTGGACGTGCGCACAGGTTGCCTTAGAGACCCGAGACTGCTCTGCATGACAAAGAAACTAAGCAACGGGGGTAGATGCATTGTACATGTGTTGTAGGTGATGTCAAGGCTACGAGTGGAAGATAGGGTGCAGAAAGTAATACCAGTATGGATACTGAATATGTATTTTTCATAGTTTTAAGTTCAAAACTCCCTAAATTGTTCGCAAGCAATTGAAATAAACATACTTATCTATCTGTGTTATGCGGAAGTAGATCGTCCGGCGTGTAAAATTTAGCATAAAAAACTGTGACTCACAATCTGCGTCAGGTATTTTGTACAACACCCTTGAATTCCATATTGTATTCAAATCTCAGCAAGAAGTCTCCGAGAAAGCTAAAAAAACAAACTATAAATGTTTATATACGAAAATTATATCACTGACAATTATATTATTTGCCCTGTTTAATTTGTATTGTTCAGGATCGAAGTTGATCTCCAGAATGAGTTCTAGTAAGACACTACAGCGCTCAACATACAGGATTGCAACTAGTCTATTTTCTGCGTCCTAACGCCAATCTTTTCGTTATGAGCATCCAGCTATGGAAGAAAATCAGTCATAAGATAAGTTCTAAAATGTTTTTAAAAATTGTATCAATAACATCATTTCAAAATTATACAAAGTGTTTCCTATATTGCCAGTTATATTTAATTTTATTCGCTTACCATATTGATATTGGTATGTGGGATAGTGTCTAAGTTTGGTAGAGTGTGAGAGAGGAGGAAGCTTCGAGTGAACGTGGGTAAAAGTAAAGTAATGAGATGCTCGATGACTATCGATGCGAGCAAAATTAGTGTCACCCTAAATGGAGAGCTCTTGGAAGAAGTTCAGTGTTTCAAGTATCTGGGCTCCCATGTGGAGAAGACTAAACTAGTGGAAACTGGGGTAAAGTCACGAGTGAAGGAGGGGTGTAAAGTGTTGGGTGCACAGAAGAGTGTAATGAGCTGTAGGACGTTGGGGATGGAAGTAAAGAGAGGGTGAGGGTGTTGTTGTCCCAACTGTGCTCTACGGAGCTGAGACTTGGGGGGGGTGAGAGAAGAGGAGAGAAGAAGGTTGAATGTTTTCGAGATAAAATGTTTGAGGAGCATGGCTGGAGTGTCGCTGAGAGACAGGTTCACAAACGACATGGTTCGCATCAGAACGGGCATGGTTAAGAAGTAAGAGGACAGAGTTGATTCGCGTGTTCTGAGATGGTTCAGGCTCATGGTGAGGTTGGACGATGGGAGATTGGTGAAAAAGGTGTTGAAGTCAGAGGCGAGTGGACGTAGGCCTAGAGGGAGACCGAAGTTTGGGTGGATGGATGGTGTGAAGCAGGCGTTAGGAAGGAGAGACATGAATGTGGAAGTAGCGAGAGAGCATGCAATGAACTGGCGTGAGTGGATGATTGGTTGATTTTGACACTGCTCTGATGTACTTTTCCGCCCTTGGCATCACGTTGTCGGGATGGTCGTGGGTTTGGGGAGCCCGGCCATTATGACGCGACGGGGGTAAACCAGTGAAAACTGTCGGGCCCTGCGGCTGATATCGGATCCTCGGACCGCACTCGCGACCCAGAGAGTGTGTTGCGGGGTTACCGGCCGGACCCTGTAGCGCAAAAGGGCTAGACAAAAAAAAACGTTTATCGGCCAAACCACCGTTTATCGGCTTAGACAAAAACCAACGTTTATCGGCCAATTAACGTCGAAACGACGTCGGAAAGGGCCGTTTTTGTGACGGTAATATCGTCGCTTCATATAGTATATTCAACGGATGAAGAATCAGGAAATTATCGTAATCATGGTTTAGATATCGTGTATTTTTAGAAAATTATCCAATGATTTACGTGTGTTTATCATGTGGTTATGCTCTTTCTTAGATGTTAGCCACATTGCTGTCGGTAAAATATCCTGTGATTAACGTGTGTTTATCGTGTAATTGTGGTATTTTTCAGCTGTTAGTCACCAAGCTAGTAGAAAATTATGGCAAGTTTCCGGGTAATTATCCCGTTATCACGCTGTATTTAACGGGAAATGTGCAGGAAATCCCATCATCTTAAATAAACAATGGATGCATTCCCCATCGACAGACCAGCCTGTTAGCAACAATTGATGTGGCGCTGGTCACTAGTACAAGGTATCATTGAAGGCCGGTTATATCCATATTCTCGATCAAATAGGGGTTCTGCACCGGTTCAGAATACCGTTAACACAGAGATAGGTCAATTTACCACAGGCGGTCACTTTTTTTTACGGGAAAATACGCTATAAACAGATATTTTGTTACCGTAGAAGATAATTAGAAGGATAAATAACTCCAAATGAATCCACTTCATTTATATTTAGGCGAATAGTCACTACAAATAGATATTTTAACCATTAACATAGAACAAACTTGAAGTATATCACAATAAAAAATTACAAATATCATTGACAGTTTCTATTTTGTAAGCTTTCACTTAATTGTACTAGAACATAAAAAACAACAACACCAAAACATGTTTTATGGATACATGACTTAAAAGTCAAGTTATTGGAACAACGAAGATGGTGTGGATGACTAGGCGTATCAAGATAAATAGGTGACGATTGTTTGCAAGAGATGAGGATGAATAGAGAATGAAATTGTGGGGACGAGTTTTGACGCGGTCCTGGTGACCTTGTTCCTGTCAGCTGTCAATCTTGTGCTAACTGGTTGGATCCGGTTAAGTTATATTTGATATAAGCTGAAGTATTTGATGATCTCCACAAGAAACTGATATTGATGATGATGGATAGCGACAGAGGGCGGAAGATAAAGGAGGAGAAAGAGAGTATTCGGACACAACCTTCCTCTAATCTTTATTAAGCGCCACGACACCGCATGTCAAGGCTGATGACTAATGAGATCGTGGTAGTGGTTTACACTCCCGTGGCGCAGATGTTGTCTCGAGTTATCGTATTGGGCGGTGATGAGTACATTTATAGAACTTGATCTATATATGTTGTCTACATTACCATAATCCAACACCTGAGGATGAGATCTGCGCTCCGACTTGGTTCTGAATTATTATGCGAAGCAAATAAACCACAATATTAATCTGCAACCAATTAGTTCTCTACCAATGGCACGTTCACGCATCACATTATTTTATATTTTTTATGACAAAATGGTCCATTTAAAAAATAACAGAACACTGAAAATTATATGAATTTGTTAAGGAAAGTTAGTAACTAGGTCTTGGACTGAAAGCGAGTTAGATCTTCATAGCGTATTTTCACTCACTGCGAAGGCGATCGACCATTTTTCCACTAGTCTTTATCCACAATAAACCGGATGATGATAACCTTCTTCATTTCTCAGATCGATAACATAATTCCTTTCAGATGGTGTTCAAGACAAGGAATATTAATCCCCTTGTTGTACTGCAACCTTCGCGTACAGTGTTATGGTACAACAAGTGGAATTGTACTTCACTTGTTGTACTACAGCCTTCGCGTACACTTTTCCCGAAATATTTACGTCCTGAACAAAATGATTGCCCAGTGCCGGGGAGTATTATTGAAGTAAAAACTTGAGCGCTCAGTGGAAATAGAGGGTGTACTCATAGATTTGATTTTGTTAATGATTGTCAAAAGATAACCTTCATTTACGTTGTACTGATAATTGAGAATCGGCTATTCTCACAAAATTTAACTGAAATTATTATTGATTGTAGCAATTGCCCAGGGTATGCGGATTATAGATGAGAGTAAATTGTGACAAATCATTAAATTGATTGAAAGGCTTCGATGTCTCTAGGCCAATCAGGAATTGTTAGGCAATATACAAAGATAAAATATATAATATGTTTTCATAACCAGTCGGACTTCCTAAAGGAAAGCACAGTAAATTACTGACAAAAACTTCAATATTAGCAGAGTATATGACAGTTTTTCTGAAGGGATATGAAAAAGAAAGACTAAGGTACTCCTGAATGATAATAAAAGCAAACCATAATAAATTGGTGGTAGTATCGAGTGTATCGATGACCTAGTTGCAACGTGAAATGTGGTCATTTCATTTACACCTCATTCATGACCACATTCATTAATGTGATGTAAATAAGGACATCAAAATGCTAAATTAAGCCAGGACCTTGGCAATCTCATTTACTTCTTAAATGTAGCGTAATTTTCATATCGTTTACTCATTAATTGGTTTGTATATAATGACTAGGTCGCGACCATTCTCTGGTTGAATATTCGAGGAAAAACAAGAAGCCAATTACCCAACGAAACAGTTGCAATGAGTGTAATAGAAACCATTTTTTTAAGACAAACAAAACTATATAACAGTGTTTGCATTACCAATCTATGAAATAACTCAAAATTGTTCGGTATTAGTTGATATTTGTTTTGCCATATCATCTTTTTGAATGAGGTCTGATATCGTCGATTCGTGAATGGTCAATTTCCGTCGGTTATGAGCGAATCATCGATTATCTTAATTGCTTCAAGGTCGTTTAGCATCGATCCGCCTGTTATTGTCGGATATTCGATGATATTCGACGATAAATTTTTATCATGGGCTGGACGACGGTAAAAACTGAAACCCGACGGTTAGCGCACGATTGCCCGATGATAAAGTTTGACTCGGAAGTTGTGTGAGTGTGAGCGTATGAGGGTGTGAGGTGCGCCTTGCCATCGGCCAACCCCCTTTCTGAGGGATGCGGCCTAGTGTCTGTGTATGTATCTGTGATTTGATTTCTAAATACTGTTTTCAAAAGGCTTTATTAACAGCACTATGCTTCACTCTGAGATAAATAACAAAATGTGTATTGTTATCACCGCATTCCACATTCGAACAAACCATAACATTACTTTACACACATGAATGATAAAGAAAATGGATCAAATGGACACCGTCCTTGTTGACTGCTAGTTCGCCCTTTGAACAGTTACTGTAGTTCTTTGGCTGTCCTTTGTGATATGAAACCCGATGTTTTCTTTTCGTTTACTCTCTCTCCTTTCTTCTCCGAAATTTCCCGGAAGCAATCAAAGCACCAAAGAAACGGGAAATGGATTTTCTATTGTACTTCATGACTATTATAAAGTAAAATCGTTATGAAACTGAAGAATGTGATGACTGGAGACCAGGGATTGAAGTACACTCGATCAGAATTATTTCAGAGAGTTGAAGAACTTGATCCGTTTTACGGTGCTGACAATTGATTGGGTTAGTTTTGTTAGAGATCTCCAGCTTATTCAGCTTATTAGACTTGAAATGAAGTACTAACCTTAAACGTGATACGTAACATAATCGTATAAAAAATCCTGCACATGACATATTTTTTCGATTCTTTGTTGGGCAATATCATGAACAGATGACACAGCAGCGCCTCCGCCACAAGGGAGTTGAGGTCTGAGGGAACCCGCTACCTTGCCCTCGCATAAGTACTCGATTGTTTCTCATTATTATTTTGATTTCATTGGAAAAAGTTAATGTTATGTTCAACTTTTCCCTCATCTTTCAGCAGGGAATTGTTTTTTGAAAGCTCAGAACAGCAATGAGACAATACAATCGTTTCAAAAAAATATAAGGAAATCATTAAAATGTTACAAAAAGGAGAATGCATGACATATCATGATAGTTTGGGCGGATACCATACAAAAAACTACCCACAGTATAGTTTGCCGCTGCTGCACATGAGCCCTGCACTGTCAGCAATTTTGACGGCGTCAATCTGCGGACTGAACTGGAATTAAGATCTGAGTATGAATCAATTGATTAAGTTTCACGCATCAACCTGCCTGTGTAATCAATATTTTGAGTTACACTAATCCCGGATATAATTCAAGGATGATTACTTCAGCCGATAATTAGAGTAGGTGTGTTGAATGCACTCACTACTCAAGTAATCCCACCCGACATTCTGAGTGGGTGTGTTGAATGCACTCACTACTCAAGTAATCCCACCCGACATTCTAAGTGGGTGTGTTGAATGCACTCACTACTCAAGTAATCCCACCCGACATTCTGAGTGGGTGTGTTGAATGCACTCACTACTCAAGTTATCCCAGCCGACATTATGAGTGGGTGTATTGAATGCACTCACTACTCAAGTTATCCCAGCCGACATTCTGAGTGGGTGTGTTGAATGCACTCACTACTCAAGTTATCCCAGCCAACATTCTGAGTGGGTGTGTTGAATTCACTCACTACTCAAGTTATCCCAGCCAACATTCTGAGTGGGTGTGTTGAATTCACTCACTACTCAAATTATTCCAGTCGACATTCTGAGTGGGTGTATTGAATGCACTCACTACTCATGTAATCCCACCCGACATTCTGAGTGGGTGTGTTGAAGGCACTCACTACTCAAATAATCCCACCCGACATTCTGAGTGGGTGTGTTGAATGCACTCACTACTCAAGTAATCCCACCGAAAGTCTGAGTGGGTGTATTGAATGCACTCACTACTCAAGAAATCCCAGCCGACATTCTGAGTGGGTGTGTTGAATGCCCTCACTACTCAAGTTATCCCAGTCAACATTCTGAGTGGGTGTGTTGAATTCACTCACTACTCAAGTAATCCCACCCAACATTCTGAGTGGGTTTGTTGAATGCACTCACTACTCAAGTAATCCCACCCGATATTCTGAGTGGGTGTGTTGAATGCACTCACTACTCCTCAAGTTATCCTAGCCGACATTCTGAGCGGGTGTGTTGAATGCACTCACTACTCATGTTATCCCAGCCGACATTTTGAGTGGGTGTATTGAATGCCCTCACTACTCAAGTTATCGTAGCTGACAATCTGAGTGGGTGTACGTGTTAAATGCACTCACTACTCAAGTTATCATAGCTGACAATCTGAGTGGGTGTTCGTGTTGAATGCACTCTCTACCCAAGTTATCATAGCTGACAATCTGAGTAGGTGTATTGAATGCACTCACTACTCAAGTTATCCCACCCGACATTCTGAGTGGGTGTGTTGAATGCCCTTACAAATCAAGTTATCCCAGCCGACAATCTGAGTGGACAATCTGAGTAGATGTATTAAAATGCACCCACTACACAAAAATGCAGCGAAAGTGACGCTATCTGGCCACATTTTTGCCCCCTTGACAAACTGTATAAATCTATTGCTTGCCTGCCATTGATTTTTGCATGTTGTGATGATGTTTATCGTTCACTGCCGTGCTGGGGCACAAAAAGGCAGAGGCATCAGACGAAGCTAGATAAGAATGGACGAAGCGTTATTCTCAAACCAGAGAAGGTGACTGTACAGCGCTACGTCAGTGAAGGCACATGCACATGAAGGCCCTATTCGCAGTCACGCAAGGAAATGCTCAATCAAACAGCTTGATACTAGTATAGCAAACTGAGAATTCCAGCCCGTGACCGGCAACAGGGAATTTGATCCATAAATATCGACGCAAACATTAAAAAAGCGAGTTTACTAACGTATCATTTGAAGTAACCCGTGTTTTGATTAGTATAATCCAATTTACCTGCAACAGTACTACATAAGCATTTTTTGTGCTGTGACGTCATCAGGAAGCAGGTTTCCGGCTACGAGCCATTAAAGAGGCCCAGATTTACTGTACCCGACACTTACGCAATACAGTGACGAATTTGCAAGCAGCACCACATGCGATGTGCATTAGATTTAATGCGGGTAAAAGTTAAGTAATGGGATGTTCGAGGAAGACTCGATTGGAGAGCTATTGGAGGAAGTTCAGACCTGGACTATCATGTCGATGAGACTGGATTGGTGGAAACTGAGATGAAGACTATCACGTGGATGAGACTGGATTATTGGAAACTGAGATGAAGACTATCACGTGGATGAGACTGGATTGGTGGAAACTGAGATGAAATCTACAGTGAAAAAATAGTGAATTGTTGGGTGCAGTGAAGAGCGTATCGACCAGCAAAGCATCAGGTGTGGGAGCACAGTAATGTTTGTTTGAGGGAGTAGTTGTCCCAACTGTGCTCTACGGGGCTGAGACGGGGGGGGCGAGAGTGGATGAGAGGAAATTGAATGATTTCGAGAAATCAATGTATGAGCAGCATGGCCTGAGTGTCGTAAACTGATAGGATCAATAATAAAAGGCGATATGGTGAGGAAGTTGGAGGGCTGAGTAGATTTCCGTGTTCTGATGTGGTTCGGACACATGGTGCGGATGGATTATGCCCGATTGGTGAGAAGGGTGATTAAAGCGGACGTAAGTGGCCGTAGGCCTAGGGTAAGACCGAAGTTTGAGTGGATTGCTGACGTGAACCAGGCTTTAGTAAGGATTAGAGTAGAGGATAGTGAGAGAGTGAGCAATGGATAGGCGTGAATGGAGAAGGATTGTGAATGGATGAGTTTTGACGCGGCCCTAATTCACTTGTCCGCTTTGGCGTCTCGTTGAAGAAAAGGACGGTCGTTGATTTGGAAGGGCTCAGCAATCATGCAACAGTAGGGGTAAAACAGTGAGAAGAGTCATCATGCGTTGCTGACTCTTTTTGCAAAATGACCAAGTTTCCGTATGCGTATGTTCTTATTTGCGTGTGTTCTTATATTGTCCGCGTCATCATATGCAAAAAATGTATCATTATGTTCTGAATTATTTAATGATTTATGTGACGGATTGACTTTATAATGTTATGAACAGGGGGATATTCGCTCTTTGATTAATTATTGATGGCATGTTGCGGAAGGGCGCCACAACGAATTTAATAATGTTTATATCGCTATATCTGCTTTTCTTGAAATATACTATTTTAAAGAGTGTTAACTGCATATGACTGGAAAAGTATTCTTTGAGAAGCAAATTTGTAAGAAGACTTGTTCATTTAATAGCCAATTAATCTGAAAAGTTATGATATCCTAATGATATTCCTACCAAATATGTATACAATTAGCATATTTGCACATTTCACAGCAGTTCTTTATCGACTCCTTGTCCATGCATTTCATTATTGAAACCAGGAAAAAAGTCTAACAACCTGATACGCGGTGTTTAATTGATTAGTTTCATATAACAACATCAATTACGTTGAGTTTTTTTCTGGTTGACCAGATTATTTGATTATTATTACCATGAAATTCTCTGGCACCACACTTCGCATGACGGGTGAACGTCTTATCGCTATTCAAATCACTGAAGTACGAACGCTTTCAGCCTCATTTTGCTTAATGGATTTTGGTAAAACAGAGCTTCTGTTTCATAGTCAATGCCGGGCGTTACGCTTCTCCTAGCTGCAGAACCGAGTGCGCCTCTCCCTTCTCCGCACATCACAAGAAGCTCTTTCGTCCCATGACCTTAAACTTCCCATAGAAGTCCATTGTGAGGAGCGGTTATACTGTCTCATTATTGTATATGTTTTGATTTCCCCATTTATCCTGTCAGCTACCTTTTGGGCCGGCTTAGAACAATGGACTAACTGTGAAATACTGCTCCTGCATTTATTTCCTAGCATAACCTTAATGCTTCAACCATGCAGTGTACAGAACACCAACTGCCATGTGTAACATAATTATTGTAGGCGGGAACCAGAGCAAGGTCCAGGAAACATGTAGTTCTCTCTTGAGAGCCTCCAGAAGCTGAGCAGGGACTAACATCCTCTCGACTGTAAATAGACCCATTCCTGGAAGATTGAAAAGAACAGCAATATTGGCAGGCGTTTACAGTAGGATTTGTTTATGGAAAAAAAGTCGTCGCGTTCTGTTAAAACCATTTTTTTATATGAAATATACTGAAAAAAACATTTATTGATCCGTGCATTGGACCAATTGTCACAAATTGAGGCCATTTTGATACAAACCCGTAGTATACACTTCAATACAAATGCACTCAGCTTCAAAGTGTGCCAATCGAATAGTTAGAACTTCAATTTTCAGATAGGATAGAGTGATTTCTAACTTTGAGTTGAGCGTCACATAAAAGCACTCTAAAAAGAACAATGGAACACGAAAGTACGATGGAACAGGAAAGTACGATGGAACAGGAAAGTACTATGGAACAGGAAAGTACGATGGAACAGGAAAGTACGATGGAACAGGAAAGTACGAGCTTGTAGTGATTTAGAGCGGTAGCACGTGCGTTGTAGGAATCGGGCTGCATCGTAAGGATAATTGTCAGCCGCCTAACCTTGTAACTATACAAAAGGCATATTTATTTGTTTCTGTTCCATTGATGAAACAATGGAAGAAGACAGAGCACAATTTCTTTAGGATTTGTTCACAAATGACGTTTACGCACCCTATTCGCTCCTGTTTTGATCTCTCTACGTCATCCAGAACACGAGTACGACTCACTTACTCAACAATTGACAGGATGTTGTGCTCTCCTTTTCATCCACCAACCCGCCTTGGATTGGTAGGCCTCTTACGATTTTTATATGGTTGCTGTACCTTAAATAGTTGTTTTCGGCTTCCAGCCTCCAGCCAATTAGTGCACGCTCATGAACATTGCTAACTACAAAGCAATCTAAGAGCCGTTTAACTTTTGGCCAGCTAACAGCTACCTGAGTGCGTACTGCCAAAATGTGCCTGTAATATTTAAAAAGCGTGGGCCGCCTAAGTCTTCACACGTGCCTAATAGACAACGTCGGTGCGCACCTCAAATATAAGTCCACTAAAGTTTGCCCCGCGTCCCTGCCTCAAAATCAGCAAGCAAATTGCTTATAGGTTAGATCAGTCAAAACGATCAGCCTTAATGCACATTGTTTTAGTATGTGCCAGTGGCAAATTCCTTTTGAGCATCCTAACGAAGTAGTTTCAGAAGATAAAACAGTGGCATGCAATAAACTAGGAAGCGGGTAGTTTGTGCTGCGCTCTTATTACGCTCGTCAATTGTGTAATTGCAATTTAGAGGACTGAAATGGTTGCCTAGACAATTATTCCGACGGCCCAGTCCTTTGGTTCTCAGTGACGTCACGCTTTCCATTTCCGTTCCTCATTCACAGCTCAATATTCATTCAGAACTGTAAGCGGTCGACAACAAGGAACAATATGCCTGTTATTTACGCCTGTCGCTGTTGGACGACGAGGCGTAATGGTGGGTGGTTGCAGAGAACAATATGCCTGTTATTCACGCCTGGCGCTGTTGGACGACGAGGCGTAATGGTGGGTGGTTGCAGAGAACAATATGCCTGTTATTCACGCC
>SDVV010012008.1:0-15628 GCA_016164225.1 Gammarus roeselii
ACAATGCGCAGCATGGCACTGGAAAATGATCGAAACATAAGGGTACGAACAATGCGCGGCATGGCACTGGAAAATGATCGAAACATAAGGGTACGAACAATGCGCGGCATGGCACTGGAAAATGATCGAAACATAAGGGTACGAACAATGCGCGGCATGACACTGAAAAATGATCGAAACATAAGGGTACGAACAATGCGAGGCATGGCACTAGAAAATGATATAAACAACATAAGAGTACGAACAATGCGCGGATTGCACTGGAAAATGATCTAAATAATAAAAGTGTGCAGCCAATGCGCGGCATGGCACTGGAAAATGATCTAAATAATGAAAGTGTGCAGCTAATGCGCGGCATGGCACTGGAAAATGATCTAATTAATAAAAGTGTGCAGCCAATGCGCGACATGGCACTGGAAAATGATCTAAATAATAAAAGTGTGCAGCTAATGCGCGGCATGGCACTGGAAAAGGTTGACACACATAATCTTAAGTATTGTAACGTTGTGATGGAGTTTGTTAGGAGAAAGAAAAATATGTATCTAATTACATTTTTAGAGTATCCTGTCCAACGCTACCTCGCGTAACTCGGTCAATGTAATGAGAGAAAGTAGTTAGTTACTCTAATTTACTCAGCTACGATTGTGTGGGAATGAAGGTCGAAAGAGTGGACAGAGAGTGAATACCATGTATTTGTTTGTGCATATAAATTGCAGTGTGACAGCTGAAGGGATGGTTGTACACTGGATGAATATGATGGAGGCCCAGGTATTCATAACGTGTAATTCAAAACAAATGTTCACGATGTGTTTGTTCAGTTTTATATACGTGACCTCTCATTGGTGTGAGTACGTAGTGTACTCATGTGAATCCTGGCGAATGAAGTTGTACAAAATTGATGATGGGTGACTCAACGGTGCTAGTTATAGGAGTTTTTAGAATTTTTCTCCCATGATGTAGCAGGTTAGATCCCACGCTTAAATTTTTTAACTAGATATAGTTGAAAATATTTTATTATGCAAGTCAAATCCTACATTTAATACACGCGCATTATTATCGTCACATTACATTTGATTAATCTAATTAACTTCAGAGCAACTTGAGATTCCAGGATTGTAAGAAACGAGGAACGTAATTTTGAGGAACATCTCTTTGTGTTTGATGACCCACGCCTGGAGTAGTGTTCGTGCCGTCTAACCACTGTGCGTTACTGATGACCATGTCCACTATGGTTCGGCTGCTCACGAAAAAACGCCGGATAGCCTGTGTTTTAGAACAAGAAACGTGACTGCCGGCCAGGCCAAGCAGTAGGATTAGACACAAAAACACCAATTAGAGAGCCGTGTATAGGTTCAACAGAGACAAAGGCAAATCTCTTCCCCATCGTCGTTAGTAATAAGAAGCTAGTCAAATCGTGAGGATGGCCGTCCCCATCCAGAGTGACCATCACCAGGTACGGCGCTCTCAACAATGTTGATTTCTTTTAGAGCTGGAAACATCTAGCATTGAAACATATCTTCGTAGCATCAAGTTGAAATTTACCTTGAAGAAATCTGACAAAATAATTGAGAAATTAATCCACGCTGTAACGTTGCTTTTAATGAATGTTGAATGCCCTCAACCTTTTTCTTGATTTGGAAAATGGTCAAAACGCTTTGATGGAAAAAAGTCCTCTTATGTAGTGACACCATTGGCGCATTTGCGCGGTGACACCATTGGCGCATTTGCGTGGTGACACCATTGGCGCATTTGCGTGGTGACACCATTGGCGCATTTGCGTGGTGACACCATTGACGCATTTGCGTGGTGACACCATTGGTGCCTTAGCGTGGTGACACCATTGGCGCATTTGCGTGGTGACACCTTTGGCGCATTTACGTGGTGACACCATTGGCGCATTTGCGTGGTGACACCATTAGTGCCTTTGCGTGGTGACACCATTGGCGCATTTGCGTGGTGACACCATTGGCGCATTTGCGTGGTGACACCATTGGCGCATTTGCGTGGTGACACAATTGGCGCATTTGCGTGGTGACACCATTGGTGCCTTTGCGTGGTGACACCATTGGCGCATTTGCGTGGTGACACCATTGGCACATTTGCGTGGTGACACCATGTGCGTATTTGCGTGGAGACACCATTGCCGTATTTGCGTGGAGACACCATTGGCGCATTTGTGTGATGACACCTTTGAGGCATTTGCGTGGTGTCACCATTCGAGCATTTGCATGGTGACACCATTGACGCATTTGCGTGGTGACACCATTGGTGCATTTGCGTGATGATACAAATGGCACATTTGTGTGGTGATACCATTGGAGCATTTGCGTGGTGATACCATTGGCGCATTTGCGTGGTGATATCATTGGCGCATTTGCGTGGTGATACCATTGGCGCAGTTGCGTGGTGATACCATTGGCGCATTTGCGTGGTGACACCATTGGCGCATATGCGTGTTGACACCATTGGCGCATTTGCGTGGAGATACCATTGGCGCATTTGCGTGGTAACACCATTGGCACATTAGCGCGGTGTCACCATTGACGCATTACCGTGGTGACAACATCAGCGTATTTGTGTGGTGACACCATTTGCACACATACGTGGTGACAACATTGGCGCATTGGCGTGGTGATACCATTGGCGCATTGGCGTGGTGATACCATGGGCGCATTAGCGATTCGTGTCGTGGTGCTGCCTGAATGGTTACTTGGGGAATGAAGAGGGACCATTGTGCTTGCTTCAAGGAAGGTAGTCCCGTTAGGCTTGCTGCTACCGCCTCTCATTTAAGACGATCGGGTTACAGAGGGAGGGGATTATACACAAATGAATCAAGGGGTTATTCTTATTAAAGAACGATTGGCAGAAAGTGGCGGCTTGAAACCCTTAGGCTTCAACAAAAACGTTGCGACAGTATCTGTGGCACTGGATCAAAGATGGTTTTTAAAAGAAGCAATGTATTAACATTAGATCGCATTCAAAGTGAGAGGCAAATTAATTACTCGGAATTTCAGAGCTTTTACTACTTTGAGAGGAATGACTTCATCCAAAGCATTTAATTGTTAGGAATGGGCTGGTACGCGTCTGCGTCCGTCCGTCTGTGCGTGTGTTCCGATCACGCTTGTCCGCGTGGTCTGCAGTGCCTGGTGGCGCGATCGTGTCGCGTGGGTCGGTCATTTCGTGCACGACCTGTCGTGCAGTCGTGCTCTATGTTCGAACAAGAACCGGACAAAACTACGCGGCTGATTTCTAAAAAAATGAAAGAATCCGAAAGTCGTCACGGAGAGAAAAAATACTGATTCCACTCACCCGTTCGGATTGATTAAACAAAGGATTTAGTTGATAGAATACTGTAAAAAAACATACATGGGATGCCATAGAATACAAACTTTTCGTCTACTTTCCAGTTGGGAAATTTTAATGTTTTATAATACTGGATCTTGTTATATTGATTATATTAAAGGAAATGCAAATTTAAATATTGAAATAAATTTGAATTTGATTACACTCTATATGCTCAAATATTGAAATAAATTTGAATTTTATTAAATTTTATAAGTTCAAAATTGTTCGACTGTAGTAACCAGGTCTAACTTAATTATAAACATATGATTTTGACTTCTCTTATGCAACACAGACCAAGCAGTGTTGTATTAATACTGGAGACGCTATATTGTATGTAACGCCCCCCGAAACGGGTGTCTTCTTCTGAGTGAGTGCAATACACAGCAAAAGAAGGAGGAACTTTCTTAGGAAGGTATGTTTTTGCCAAGAAATAATAACACAGTTTCGACAGTGACCGGAATTTTATTCTGTTTTTTATTGCAGTACAAAAATAATGTTAAAACCTAGAAGAATTATATACCTGTGGGGTGCTACTGATGATTAAATTTCCACCCAAAAACACAATTTCAATTGTCATTGTTCAATTTCCCACCATTTTTGGGCGCTGATAGCCTTCACATCATTGGTATACTCCCACCATCTTTGGGCGCTGATAGCCTTCATATCATTGGTATAACTGTGATTCACGCCCACTCCTATCCCTTCCTATAGTGACACAATCCATCATATCCATCCAGGATACGCACATTACTACAGCTGTGTCACTTCAACGTCCCTGTCCCAACTACACATTGATCACAGTGTCCCAACCACACATTGCCCACAGTGTCCCTACTGCAGAGTGCCCACAATGTCCCTACTGCCCAGTGCCCACAGTCTCACATCCACTTCCCGGGTGTATTGAGATCACCTAATGAATAATAATGTCGTTGAATAAATTTCCTCCACTAGTTCTTACATTTTCCTCCACTCAAACTCTACCGATCTCCGCAATGTACACACTTATATCGTCAGTACTGGCGCAAAATATTCCTGCTGCGATATGCATTTCCTCAAATGTTTTCTTACCCCACTTTGGTCAGGGTAACTAATATTACTCTGAATATGACTTGCTACATCAGTGGAATTCAATTGCTTTAAAATATGCCCTCACTTCAGTCCTTCCCTGATTGAGGCCGCTGCTTGCGACGACCCTTGCAAAGAATCATTCCAGCACGTCCATATTGAACCATAGCGCAGGAATCCATTCCAAGGTTCCACTCTTCCGATTAAACACTATCATCGTGTCTAATAATGCAACGGGAATGCACTACTAAAAAGCCAAATTAATTTCCGTTGCAGCGTGAGAACATAATCAACCTGACAGGGACTTCGAGCACCGAGATAGCGTATATGCTGAAGCATCACCTGTTCGAATGCATGCCCATTTTTAGAAGCGCTTGCAGCTGAAAAGCCTGTCAGGTTAATTACGTCACCAACGAGCAATGCAAACGGGGATTGTTTTGTAATTAAACTTGACATGGATTGTCAGGCGGGAGCCAATTGGAATTCTCATCACAGCTCGGGCAGCTGCTGGGAACCCTTGATCAATTCCAGACAGTTGTGTACACATCAGCCACTGTATCCTCGCTGCAAATTTATGGGCACGTTCTCGCAGTCGTGGGGTGCAGTTGAATTTAGATGCATTTTTGTGACACCCCATCGATGTGCTCACATTTCATTGTCTTATAAAAGTGAGGTAAAGCACGCAATGTCGTGATTGTCATCTTTCTAAGAGCTACAATGATCGTTGCAAACAACACAAAATAAAGTGTAGGTGCACGAGTACACAACTAAGTAGTTCACTTACTGTTGTCATATTGCATCACATTATCGGTCTCTACATTCATCCCACTCAATAGATGTCTAAATTTGAGTAGCTACGTCTAGGGCTTCCCTATTGCACTCACAGTCGTTTTATTACGTTCCACTGATAATAATTCGAGCGTGCTGCATCTCAATAACCTGCTTATACAGTTTTTCTTCTTACTGCACCGCAGTTACAGTCGCAACTGCACAGTAGCCACATTACACATTGCTAGATATTTACAGTTTCACCCCGTCGCCAGTCACATTCTCTTTACTGCAACGCCCACAGTCTCCCTGCTGCCTATTGCCCGTATGCTATTTCCTGCGCAGGACCCACAGTCTCAGTACTGCAGTGCCCACGGTGTCCCAACTGAACAAGCCCAAAGTTCTTCTTCCTGCTTAGTGTCCCCGGTCTGCCTACTGCGCAGTGCCTACAGTCACCCTACTGCACAGTGCTAACAGTCTCCCTACTCAACTGTGCCCCCAGTTTCCTTATTGCACTGTGCCCACTCTAACCCTACTGCACAATGCTAACAGTCTCCCTACTCAACTGTGCCCACAGTTTCCTTATTGCACTGTGCCAACTGTCACCCTACTGCACAGTGCTAACAGCCTTCCTACCCAACTGTGCCCACAGTTTCCTTATTGCACTGTGCCCACTGTCACCCCATTGCACAGTGCCCACGGTGTCACTATACTGTTCCACAGTGTCGCCTAATCACTCCATTGCGTCCCAATTAAAGCCCCGCTGTGATCCACGTTGCAAATATTCATTCCTCTGTTTCCTATTAAACTCACTAATTGACAATCACGCTCGCAATTGGGGGCCAGCTATATGCCAGATGGCATTATGAGGTGTGTATGCAGGCCTATGACACCTGCGCTACCTGCCAGCAGACATTATGGGGTGCGTACGCAGGCCTACGTTACATGATGACATCATGACAAAGGTGGGTGTCACTTATCACTACCTGCCACCACCTGACAACAGACATTATGGGGTGCGTACGCAGGCCTACGTCACATGATGACATCATGACACAGGTGGGTCTCACTTATCACTACCTGCCACCACCTGCCAGATGGCATTATGGGGTGCGTACCCAGGCCTGCACCACCTGATGACATCATGACACAGGTGGGTGTCACATATCATTCCCTACCACCACCTGCCCTAAAACATGCTTAAGAGCGGGTCTAAGCAGGCTGTGACACCTGACATCACCTGTCAGATGAAATTATGGAGACATGTCTTCACAGGCCTTTGGCAACTGCCACAACCAGCCAGATGGCGTTATGGAGGCTGGCCGTGTCTACACAGGTCTGTGACACCTGCTACCACCTGCCATACTGCGTTACGGAGGCCGTGTTTAGACACATTAATATCTGGATGGTGACTTAGGGTGAGGGTCACATTTCTGAAATGTAAACAAATGCAGCTGCTGTGGCTCTTAACATAAAAGTATTCTAGAATCTTTTTGTATGTCAAATGTTGGCTTTGAATCCATTGAAAACCAGTTTGAGTTGCATTTCTTACTTTCTCTTTACGTGTTTGTAGTCTGACTGGAGTATTCGAGTACTGACGACCGACCCATTATAAGCTTTCTCCCTACCAGCATTAAATAAATCTGGTACTCGGAGCATTAACTGATACGTTGCCATATATGTTAACAATTCAAATCTTGCCATTTTGCCATTGTTCCCGCGTAGTACTTAGCCTGACATACACAAAAAACAATCATATATGATTTTTTCAACTAATCCCAAGTCAAACCATGTCATCGGTACGGAGATAAGATCAACCGATGTTTGGGAAAACTTTTAAATAATAAGAGTATTTCTCAGACCCAATACAATGATCTTTACTCGAGTGCTCCCAACCCTGGGATCATGCACATCCTACCAAAAATCTACAAGGAAAACGCACCACTCGTGTCCATCTTAGCAGCCTACGACACTCCTACCTACCCTCTAGCAAAATTTCTTATCCCAATTCTTCAAACTCTTACAATTAACGACTACGCCTTACAAAACTCTTATGATTCCTACAACAAAATTTCTGAGTCCACTTCTAACGATCCCACCTTCATGTCAAGCTTCGATGTGACTTCATTGTTTACCAACATACCTGTGGAAGAAACCATCAACATCATATGCCAAACCATCTTTAGCACACAAGAACACTTCCATAATTTTTCAGAAGCAGATTTTAGGGAACTCCCTAATCTCGCATGCAGGGAATCGTTCTTCCTGTTCGGGGATTCAGCATTCCAACAGCGTGATGGTTGGACTCATGCATGGCAGAGTTCAAACCCATCTTTTACATAAGATTCTTTGACGATACCTTTGTTATCTTCAACAAACAATTTCATGCTGTTAAATTTCTAGAATTTTTTAAATTCCCAACATGCTAGCATCAAGTATACGTTTGAGACGCAACACAACAACAATTCCATTCCCTTCCTGGATACCAAAATTATTAGAGATAACTATAACAATTTGCACACCAACATCTTTAGAAAATTCACGTTTTCAGGTCTTGGGATGAGTTTTTCTCACATACCCCTCTGGAATATAGAATTAATAACATCAAAACCCTTATCCACCGGGCATATAACCTTTCCTTCTTGTTTTTGGCTTTCCACCAAAAAATCGAGTTTTTTAGAAAAAAAATCACCAACAATGGCTACCCGATAGCTTTATTTGATAAACATTGCAGATACTTCCTTCACAATATTTACAATAAGCCTTCCCAGGTACAAACAGCCAAAAAAAAACGGTTTACCTTTCATTACCCTTTTACGGCTCGGAATCGGAACTATTATATGCTAAATTATTAGTCACCCTTTCGGATTATTAACCAAAAGTAAAATTTAACTTAGCCATGAGAAATTCCTTCACCATAGGTTCGCTCTTCCGCTCCAAAGATGCCGTTTCTTCTGACGTGCGCTCCGACGTCATATATTGTTTTTCATGTGACTGATGCAAAGCGTTATACATCGAGAGCACGAGAAGAAGATTCAGAGAGAGAGAGGATTAGCACCTTGGGACTTCAAGTCGGACAGGTAAGCCACTCACCACAGTTACACATTCCATCCCTCGCAAACACGCGGAAGACCAAACACACCCTTTCAGAAATAAGCACTTCAAAATCATCGACCAATCATACAACAGTTTAAATTTACTCATTCTGAAATCCCTGCATATACTCCAATCCAAACCCTCATTGAACATTCAGCAATCTTCTACAAAACTATACACCGTTCCAAGCTGCCAATCAGAACGAAGTATACGAGGACCCGACCCTACTAACAGCGGCCCCAACACGCCTGACACCTCACTCCTGATCTAAAGCTACCACCGGTGGGAGAACAGCCCAGCGGTTTGCTCCGTCATCAACCGTATGACCGGGTGACTACCCCACTGCTTGGTATTAGCCTCCTAACACCTGTTTGTACCTATTGGCATTTTTCGCCCCCCTTTTTTTTCAAATATAGCACAACTTACCAAATTTTTTGGTATTTTTCCCCTTTAAACTGATGATGGGATTTCGCTCCCGACAAGTCTGACATTTTTTTTGCCTTTTAATATTAATTTTAGCCCCCCGTTTCTTGCCCTCTCTAATTTCTGAACATCTTAATAATGCTCATTGAAGTACTGGTGTATGTGTTGCTTCTTAAAATTATTTTTGTTCATGTAAACATATAAACGAATATTGAAATAGTCACTGCTAATGGGGCTTATCACATCTCCGACATCCGGCCTCCGCTACCTTTGCTCACACTTTTATCCAGTCAAGTCTTACCCGGCATTTTCACTGCCTTTGACATTCTAACAGTTTGGTCTCGACTTTTCTTCTTTCGCATCTTTGCCACTTGGTTTCCACTACCCGTGTTAAAAGTATCTATACTATATTCTGTCTTTTATCGTCTACTTTCGTGTTTCGCCATCCAGTCTCTGCTAAGCCACCTGAGTTCTACTCTTCTCACCAGTGCAGTATTTTTCCTGCGCTCGAATTACTGATACTTTGGTTTCGACTCTTCTACTTTCGCATCTTCGTCGCCCTGTCCCCGCTACCTGAGTCCAATAGTTGTAGTTTCTCGCGTAAAGCTTGTAAACAGCTCAATAATAGTTTAAAGATAGGGTAAGATAATCCTTTTTATGTTAATCATTACTAAGCTTTGTACTTGTCCCTAGTTAGCTTCATAAAATTCCCCGTAAAATTAAATTTTGTAAAGCATATGTTAATTATACGAAAAGAAAATCAGAATGACATTCAAATATTTATCCGGTATCGCATCTAATATCAATTTTCATATCTGCTGTATACAATAAAAAGGTATGTAGAATTTAATAATTTATTTCATACATTCGTTACCCACTTTATAATTCCAAGATGCCTTCTACAAAACTGAAAATGTGTCAATTGCCACCAATGATACGCGATGCCACCAGAGCATCGCAAAATAGAAACACCTCAAATGGGGAGAATAAATAGTTGGCAAACTCGGCCCCCAGGCAGAAGAGATAACACAACCTGAAGTCCAACTCAGTCATGTTCCTAGTGACCCTTCTATAACAGAAGCAGTCAACACCCAAAATGGATTACTAGCTATTGAATTGAAATAGGAAAACGTTCAAAAGCAATTTGACGAATTCAAAGATATGCTAGACAACGGATTAGAAGAAGGTAAGGAAACAGCAAATGCCACTGTAATGCTAGTTTATGAACTTCAGGTGCACCTAGACTCGACTTGACTAAGAAGCTTACAACTCCAGACGCAGAGACCAACAATCGAGAAACACCGTTAACAAACTCATTTAAAGAAGCTAACATACACAATGCATTGTGCTCTTCTGTAGTAAACAGGAGCAGCAGGACGGTGCCACAGCATCTGCCGTTAGATCATTGCCTCCCCGCTACCGAACCGTCGTGCGAAGTCAATTGGAAGGTCGGCCAGATGAGATCGACTCTTAAAATAAGAGGAAATTATTGTGATCGGTGATTACAATATCAACTCTGTCAAATCGTCCACTTCCCCAAAAAGAAAAATGGAATTCAATTAAAATAACCATAAGATCCTGGGAGAAAAATACTTTTGAGAAGGCAATTACAACTCAAGTCGGGACAAGAGACGTGAAGCACACTTAGAACAAATGAGAAAAATGTTAAGCCTTGCTAACAAACATCAAACAATCGCACTCGAACTTCAGTGTCCCTGGCATCCTGCCCCAACCCGAACCAAAATAGCTGTAAGTTGAGCAAGATGATATCTACGCCAGCGCCTTGCAACTTTCTACAAAGCTGAGCACATCCCATTCTCAGATTATGGGGAAACGATGAGTGAATCTAAATACTATGATTGTAACAGAAGCAACAACAAGGCACCCATAAACACGGAAGGACATTACACCCTAGGAAACATCACTCAGCACATTGGAACTGGTATCATCAACAGAAAAAAAATGAAACCCAGATAGAGATGCGACAACGCGACATCTAAACCAAACCCGACATCCAATGCCCATTGCCATAACAACCTCTGCCTTTGTCAGTAGCAATCGTAGACACCGCAGTAACGGCTGAGAAGCAGAAACCAATAGTAGATAAACTACCAACACAAAACTTACCGAAATCCCGCAGAAGCCCTTGGTCAACAGATGCATTCACTTATCATATTCGTGAAAGAGACCAAGGTTGCTGCCTCGCGTGAAAGAATCCGTGTAATTGAGAGTAAAAG
This sequence comes from Gammarus roeselii, assembly GCA_016164225.1. Taxonomy (NCBI): domain Eukaryota; kingdom Metazoa; phylum Arthropoda; class Malacostraca; order Amphipoda; family Gammaridae; genus Gammarus; species Gammarus roeselii. The sequence goes on from SDVV010012008.1 coordinate 10,935, forward strand.
AAATAACCTCGATTCAATGCCTCAAAAAAGTCACAATGCAAGTGAAGAAACTTGAGTTAGCGCGACTGCCGGCACCCTTGTTATTAGGTACAAGCTATATATCCTCGGAAAAATGGTTATAATTGCAATAAACGGGAAGATTACTATTTTGAATATAAAATTTGAATGCTGGATTTTTTTTTGCTTATATATCGGGTTACAGCGTAGCTGCCACCTGCCAGCATTGTTTTCCCCACTGAATTTATGGGATAGCGTTTGACCATTTAAGAATCCGGCCAGAATGTCTCACTCGGGGTCGGATAGGCTCGAACCTACAACCTTAAGCTTCGGTGGCCGGGTGGGTGGCGTGAGGCGAGCCGACACGCTACACACTCTGCCACCGAGTAATCACAGGAATATAGATAAAATGGTTCCGAAAGTTTCGTTCATATTTCTTCATATATTGCAAGCGAGCACGGCCTAGTAGCATTGCAAGTAGTAGGGAAACAAAGTGAAAAATTATCATCGTCTACCGCCCCCAAAGAGCACGGTTGCAGATGATAGTATTGATCGATAATATTAAAGTGTCCAAACAGTATTGTGTTCGGAGACTTCAATATTCCTGACAGTGATCGGACGACAGACGAATATACAGCCACAGGCCAACGCCTGCATCCAGTTTACCGACAATACGTTCATGACCAAATTCGTACAGACGCCTGCAAGAGCCAGAAAAATCGTTGAACTTGTTTTGGGCATGCCGAACGTTACACTGAGCTCTCCATCAAACTGTATCCGTTCTAGGATAGAGCTCGAGTGGAAAACTTCACTAAGCTGCAGTAAAACACAAAATGTTTGATGAGCTAACTATAGCGGTTTAGGCGAGTCAATGACGTGAACGAATATAATTCTCGGACGTTACGTTAATCATTCGATAAAATTGCGTAATTACACTTAATGATATTAAACGTGAGCTCAAATCCCGCAAAAAAAAGAAAGGCAATCAGTTGTCAATCAGCTGAAGTACTGGCAAAGGAGAACTTCGGTATTTCCAGAGCGAAAGAATCAAAGCACTCTTCGCATCAAAAACGCTCACATGACGAAGCTGTAAAAACGAATACAAAGTCAGCAGAAAATATCCAAACATGTTTTTTAAACGCAAAAAGTATGATTGTGATTATGAAATTGCCCAAAAGTCAAAACAATCCATTTTTTTTTACATTTTGAAAGATAAAACAAAAACATTTGCATTAGGACTAGTGAAGAACGACCGTGGATAAGTAGAACAGACGACGCTGGAATGAGGGTTCGTCCAAACGAATATCTTCGTTCTGTTTTCACGATCGATAATACGGATATTCCCAATCCCAAGGATATCACTGCAGAAAGACGAATTTAAGCCCTCAGGATTGTACATTTTTTACCTACTGAAGTAATGAAATATATAGATAAATTTTATGTTACAAAATCTCCAGATCTTAACCAAGTTCATCCAGGAATAATGAAGGAGAATAAGAATGATATCGCCGAATCCCTCTAAAATATGTTCACGCACTCTCTCACAAAAGGCCCCTCTTAGTGGGAAGAATCCAACGTTACTACACATTGAAAAAAAGAGGGAGAAGAAGTGACCTTTCAATTACCGACCAACAGTTTTACCTCAGTCATTGGTAAATTGCTGGAAATTTTGATTGTGGATAAAATTACAGAAAGTTTGATTGCGGATAAAATTACAGAAAGTTTGATTGCGGATAAAATTACAGAGAGTTTGATTGCGGATAAAATTACAGAAAGTTTGATAGCGGATAAAAATCAGAACTAAGCATCACGGCTTTTAATACAATCATTCCTGTCTGACGAACAGGCAGCTATTGTTCCTGAATATAATCCTTCGCGACGTGAATCTCTTCTAGGTTTGATATACCTTTATTTCTAAAAAGCTCTCGATACATCCCTCACGCAAGCTCCGTTAGTGAATTACACATCAACGGTATTCGAGGAGCGCTAATGACTGGATGTAATGCCTGCTCACGGATAGAGGACAGAGGGTCGTACACAACGAAGCCTCCTCCCATTGGGGTAATGTAACAAGTGGCGGGCCTCAAGGATCTGTTTAAGGTCCAGTCCTTTTCGTAGTAATCATAAGCGATCGTGATAAAAGTGGGCTATCGAAAATGATCTAGTTTGCAGACGATTCTAGGCTAAGAGGAAAAATAAAAACAAAAGTATTAAATTAAACTAAAAAAAAATCTTGATTGGTGAGAAAAATGTTCAGTTTTGCACGAAGATAGTCGCAACCTCAGGCAACGTCAAGCGTGAATTATTTCGTGTTCCATCAGAGAAGAAGAAGTTCTAAGTGTCATCATCACTAACAATTTCAAAAATAATGTGCAAATGTGACGAGGATCCCATGAAAGCAATAGAAATACAGGGTATGCCAGTCGTACAGAAGCTCATTGAGTTTTCTCCAGTTGTACTTTGCAATCGTTTGACCTCATCTCAATCACTCAGCCCGATGCTGGTCTTCATATCTTGGAGGAGCTACCAAACGCTGAGCAATAAATCCTACGTAGGCACACTTCGTGATCTCATTCTTCATGCGCTATAGACGCGTCGAGTTAGAGATGACATGATCGAAGGGACGAGGATTATGAAGCGTAAAAGAAAAAGTCTACCGAACGAGTCATTTCACTCATGATGTGAACGGAGTAACCGTGATTAAAGGTTATAAATTGATAGTACGCGGTTCGCATTCAACATAACGCTGAACTTCTTCACTAATAGAGTTGTAATTGAATGTAACAAACTTTGATGCTAAGTTGTAAGCAGCGACACAATTGAAACGTTCCAGTCAGCGCTCGGCGAACTCAACCTGAAGCGGCCCTAATTAGTCTTTGGATGTGGCACGTTTCAGAAACAGGGCACGACATTATTGCTACCATGTTTAATAATTAATATGGTGTCTAGCATTGCCAAAAGTATGGTTATAACAGTGCTCGGCACTGGTCACCATTGGTACTTCTCTTTGCAAATCTGTGTCCAGCAATGACACCGGTCATCATTGGTACTTCTCGTCGCAAATCTGTGTCCAGCAATGACACCGGTCACCATTGGTACTTCTCGTCGCAAATCTGTGTCCAGAAATGACACCGGTCACCATTGGTACTTCTCGTCGCAAATCTGTGTCCAGCAATGACACCGGTCACCATTGGTACTTCTCGTCGCAAATCTGTGTCCAGAAATGACACCGGTCACCATTGGTACTTCTCGTCGCAAATCTGTGTCCAGCAATGACACCGGTCACCATTGGTACTTCTCGTCGCAAATCTGTGTCCAGAAATGACACCGGTCACCATTGGTACTTCTCGTCGCAAATCTGTGTCCAGCAATGACACCGGTCACCATTGGTACTTCTCGTCGCAAATCTGTGTCCAGAAATGACACCGGTCACCATTGGTACTTCTCGTCGCAAATCTGTGTCCAGCAATGACACCGGTCACCATTGGTACTTCTCGTCGCAAATCTGTGTCCATAAATGACACCGGTCACCATTGGTACTTCTCGTCGCAAATCTGTGTCCAGCAATGACACCGGTCACCATTGGTACTTCTCGTCGCAAATCTGTGTCCAGAAATGACACCGGTCACCATTGGTACTTCTCGTTGCAAATCTGTGTCCAGCAATGACACCGGTCATCATTGGTACTTCTCGTTGCAAATCTGTGTCCAGCAATGACACCGGTCACCATTGGAACTTCTCGTCGCAAATCTGTGTCCAGCAATGACACCGGTCACCATTGGTACTTCTCGTTGCAAATCTGTGTCCAGCAAGAACACCGGTCACCATTGGTACTTCTCGTTGCAAATCTGTGACCAGCAATGACACCGGTCACCATTGGTACTTCTCGTCGCAAATCTGTGTCCAGCAATGACACCGGTCACCATTGGTACTTCTCGTTGCAAATCTGTGTCCAGCAATGACACCGGTCATCATTGGTACTTCTCGTTGCAAATCTGTGTCCGGCAATGACACCGGTCAACATTGGTACTTCTCGTTGCAAATCTGTGTCCAGCAATGACACCGGTCACCATTGGTACTTCTCGTCGCAAATCTGTGTCCAGCAAGGACACCGGTCAACATTGGTACTTCTCGTTGCAAATCTGTGTCCAGCAATGACACCGGTCATCATTGGTACTTCTCGTTGCAAATCTGTGTCCAGTAATGACACCGGTCACCATTGGTACTTCTCGTTGCAAATCTGTGTCTAGCAATGACACCGGTCACCAATGGTACTTCTCGTTGCAAATCTGTGTCCAGCAATGGCACCGGTCACCATTGGAGCTTCTCGTTGCAAATCTGTGTCCAGCAAGGACACCGGTCACCATTGGTACTTCTCGTTGCAAATCTGTGTCCAGCAAGGACACCGGTCAACATTGGTACTTCTCGTTGCAAATCTGTGTCCAGCAATGACACCGGCCACCATTGGAACTTCTCGTTGCAAATCTGTGTCCAGCAAGGACAATGGTCACCATTGGTACTTCTCGTTGCAAATCTGTGTCTAGCAATGACACCGGTCACCATTGGTACTTCTCGTTGCAAATCTGTGTCCAGCAATGGCACCGGTCACCATTGGTACTTCTCGTTGCAAATCTGTGTCCAGCAAGGACACCGGTCACCATTGGTACTTCTCGTTGCAAATCTGTGTCCAGCAAGGA
>SDVV010012010.1:0-15627 GCA_016164225.1 Gammarus roeselii
ATGAAATGTTGGGGGAGGCTGCAAGCGGACACAGCTGTTCATGTTCCTAAGTAAGAAATATTTCATCGTATTACAAATAGTTGTGAAACGGCAGATAAAATAATCTTTACCATTTCATGATAATTATAAACCCTTAGAAATAATCTGCACGTAACAAGAAATGCATGTAGAGCATGGATCCATGATTTTATGGGGGGCAAGCGATGGAGAGTAATGTAAGCAATCAAAGTATTGACTGTATTGTCATACAACCGCCAGCCATCGGGGCATCAACTGTCAATATATGACTGTATGAGTACATCAATCTTTAATTTTTTATCAATAACTGCAGGTCAATGATAGTAGTGTACGTAGCCCCTAGACGGCCCGGGGGATAGGAGGAGGGGGTGGGTGTTAGGAACGTCCAGGAGATCCGTGCACCGGAACAGCCCTAGAGATAGTGTGTACGAAACAACCGTGGAGATAAGATGTACGAGAACGCCCTGGCGATTGTTGGTTATTATAAAGATTTTTAAATAGGTATTGTAAAGGGTAAGAATTATTGTATCAATTTATGTTAAAGCTTCTTTAATTGGCATATCCTCACGAAATGTTAGCCTGGTACATATTGATTTGGCTGTATATGTAGGATTGATTTTTTTAAATAGTATATCGTATTGTTTGGTTGCGCTTATAGCATTGTGATGTCATCTCATTAGGGTATTTATTGCACGCCTTTACTGAAGCAATAAGTCGTTTTAATTTAGTGACACTTATAGCGTTGTAAAGGCACCCCTGTTATTTCAATGGGTTTGTATTGCTGGCTCATTATTTTGTTTATGGTATTATTAAACGATGTAGTTTTGATTTGATTTGAGCCTCATTTCCACCAGTGCCTCTACGTGAGTCATAATAGGCTCCTCCATAGGGCGCGACTGTCGTTGACCAAAATACGTATTAGTGAAATTCGGAATTATGTACGTGGTTCATTAGTATTGATCAAAAGATATAGTAATTCATTGAATCCATCCGCTTTTTCCCCTTTTATGAATATATTTTCTGAGTTTCATCAGGACACAGCGTTAAGAATCAAATAGTTGGCGCAGATTCGTTCACATATTTCCAATCCATATGTCTGTGTACAATGGAACAAGTTTTAGATTATATTTATTTATATATTACATATTAGGAACATTCACATTTAAGGAACATATAAATATTCGGAATTTTAGAGAATATAACCCGAAAATGTGGATACACATTAGTTTTTCACGAAAGTGTACTCATATAGTATTATTTAGTGTTTCATGCACTGTTCTTTTTCATACAGTAGCAGTCATTAGGAAATGTTACCACTGATCGCTATCGTAGCAGCAGACCTCTATCCGTCAAAGTCATACAGAGACCTTATCTTGACTCGCACTCCTCTGTTGACCCTGCCTAACAGCCATATTGCATCTGTACATGTCCGTTTTCGGTACGTTTATTCCCTTGCCGCGTTGCTGGTAGGAATATCGTTATAACATATTTGGACATTCAGTTGGGGACCTCTCGGCAAAAAGTTGGTTACGCTTTGGAAAATTGGGTAAGATAAGCTTGCTCATATAAATTAATGTTCGTCCACGGTGATAGGACTTATTGATTTGGCATATCCGCAAAAAATGCTGGCTTGGTACAAGTCAATTTGACAGTATGTGTAGGATTTCATTCTTCTTAATAATATATGGTATGGTAGTATATATTCGATTTAGCTGTATATAGCGTTTTATTTTGTGTCGAAGTTACCGTTATTAGTATTTTTATTTTGTATATAAAAACTACATATTAGGGACATTTACACATAAGGAACATTTACATCAATCTATTTTCATCATTTTAGGAGAGGTTGCAAGGGTATACGTTCAAGTCATTCCAATCCGTATGACTCAGGACAATGAAACATGTTCCAGTATATATTTATTTATTTACATAGGAACATTTACATATAAGGAACATTACATTCTAGGAACATTTACAGAATATAACATGAAGACGTGGACATACTTTTGTCATTCAACCAACTACACACGTCTAAGACGGCCTCTTCTGCTTACGTCTCTTCCATGTCAAATCCATTTGTACATCGACATCATCATCACCCAAGAAACATCCCTTCCTCGTTTTAGTGACGGTAAGTTCAACTACAATGGATTTTTTGGTAATGTCTGGATGCCCATAGGCAAGAGTTGTGCACGATTCGACTTTGTAGCACATAGTTTCAATTTTTCTGAGATAATTTTAATATTGCGTACAGTTTGAAGCTGGCATGCTTACACGCGAATGTTGAGTACGGTCTCAGAGTGTGTGTTTGTTTTCTATGTATGGTTATCTCTGTATTGTTCATGTCTGATTTTGGTTTGTGTCTGGTAATTGACACCCTTAGCAGCTGATTTTGTCGCGTCGGACTCGAGCAACATACTGTAATACTTTGGTTGCAAGCAAATGATTTCACTCTAGTAGTCGTTGACTGTATCGCTTTTCAGCAGTCCCAACTGTCCTTTCTTCGTTTCATTGTACAAGAAATAATTTTGGGGTAGTTGGAGCAGTCCATGTATTCAGCCAGAGGAGCTTTCCGCATTTCCGCCTCAATGTCATCCATACCTTTGAACTGGAGCAGCAACGAGTCGGTGTCCGAGTTGATGAGCGAGACGTTGTCACCGTATTGGGGTTTTAGTACCTCATAAAAGAAGCTGTAGACTTTTGCTTTAGCTTCTATTTGGAGCTGATGAGATACATATTTATGTGTCTACGATATCTTAGGTCCCCGAGTGCAATTGAAATTGCAAAGTATTTATCGCATTTTCAATGCTAGGCATAATGTATTGCATTTCATTGCATATCATGTTGCATAACTGCAAATTTTCATTGCTAGGCATTCGAGGTAAATTTTAGAATATTGCAAACAAACATTAATAAGCTATATTTTTTTAAATATTTTTTTACACATATATATTCGGAAATTACATGGGTTTATCATTTAAAAGAGAACATAACTATTACCTCCGATAAATCGATAGGGGCAACTGTGTGAAACATAAGTAATGATTTCGACCGACCTCCCTGGTGTTTTCTTAATCCTCGGTATCAAGCGCCCTCTGCGGATCCTTTATCGATGATAAGCATTATTTCTCACCTGGAGGTGTCGCTTCTTCATATTGGTGCAGGATTTATCAACTGGGTGTGTTTCTTTATCCGATCTATTGGGTTCTAGACTGCGCCTTTAGTACACATTTTAGATAGACGGATACCATTGGGAGTAGTTTATGCAACACTCCCAAACCTAAACTTGTAACCAAAACTTTGTTTTCTAGTTTTCAGCGACTTTTTTATCGACGCTAATTCTTCTTATTACAGTTACACGTTTATGACATCGAATCGTTTCAGGTTTTTCCTTACTGGCGCTGACATTCCCATTCATTATATTCCCGCAGATTTCCGAAATAAACATAATTCGCCAAGCACTCAATCGTTTGGCACAGGATTCTCTCGCTCTTCATGTTTCATTTCCAACAATTTTGAAATAAAGTCACATATACATTTAATTTTGTTGTTCAATTGTATACCTCGTATACCTGTTACTGTTTTATTATCCCATTTGAGAATTCGGTTGCCTTCAACTTTATCAAGTTTTTCTTCACATTATATCTCCGCGGTCTCACTATCACCCATTTCAATATCACTGGTACTGGTGTCCATTTCACTTAGAGTATCCCACGTTTTTCATATATTTTCATTATATTCCATTTCGTCTAAGGTTTGGGTTCACTCCCCCCATTTCACGAAATCTTTATACGTTCTACGTTTGAGTGTTATAGGTGAAGCACTCTCTTTTCTGTTCGCATCCTGCTGAGCACTGTCTATCTCATTATTTTGGAAACTTAGGTCCGGTTTATTATGTTCTATCAATACACCATTTTCGTCCCTATAGCTTGTATTTTCTCGTCCATTTTTAAGATTATCATATTCAAGATAATGCTGACCTTTGCGATGCTGCCATAACCCAGACGTGGATCATGATTTGATTAATTTTATCTCCGCACTGCAAATAACACATACCCCCGTATTATCCTTTCTAGTAAAATTCTTCCATATCAAACTTGGTGACATCCTTCTACAACAAAAGCAGACCAATAACTAATTGAGAATAAATCTGATTCCAATTTTATATATACTTTCACAGGAAGATACAGGGTTGATGCCGGCATTTACTGGCATGTGTCGGTATAAAGTAGGCGTATACAGGGTTGATATCGGTATATGCCGGCATATGCCGATATAATGTATGGCGTATACAGGGTTGATAGCGGCACAATGTATACACACAAACACACACACATACACATTTTGTATGCGTATTTAGGATCGGGTAACATCTGAGGCATTTTACTTCATTAGAATGAAGTCCCATGTTTTTTTTTTGTTAAAAGATATTTAATGTGGATCAACTTAACGTCATGTTAGGTTAAAATATCTAGTCATCCTAACCTAACCAACTTAACCAAGAATTATATGTCATATTTCGAGATTTCCTGTTTACGTATGATACTTATTCATCGATTTATGATATATTTATATTAAATTCCCCCACATGGGTCTATTTGGGCGAGCAGAAACCGTATAAGATACAGTCAATTTTAACAATTAGGCACAATAAAATAATATTTAAAACCTATACCAAAACACTCAGAGGGGTTGATGATGCCATGTCATTTAATGTCGGCCTAGTTTGGTGAATCAAGATGCTTCCTACAGTTTTAAATCTGGTCTGACTGTGGAACCTACAACTACGAAACTACTTTGAACTATTGGGTGACCATTGCTGATTGCGTGGTCTCTAATTTTACCATTGCTCTGTGCGAGTGCAGGTCTACCAATACGAACAGACACTCCCTTGTGCTTAGCAATGCGGGTCTGTAGCTGACATGTTGTCTCTTCACAGTAGGTAGCCTGACAATGACTATACGTATATTTGCATACCACATTTCTTCGCATCAAGACGGGCATCCTGTCCTTAACTCTGAAAAAATTTGAAAAGAGAAACCATTGTTGAAAGTGATTCTTAAATCTAATTGCGGATAATATTTTTGAGCAAGTGAGCAAAGTTGTTTTGTCACGATGGTGTTGGATGGCATGAGGTAAGGTGCAGTGAAGTAAATGATATTTTTACTGACTGTGGTGACAGGTGCTTTCACCTTGAACATGGTATCTATTTTTTTACGAAAAATATTCTCTAGTGAAGCAACAGGGAACCCATTTCTGCAAAAGTATCTGCTTGAATTATCCAGTTCTGTGGTAAAATTGACGTAAGTTGAACATATTTTATGAGCACGGTCAATCAAACAAGTGTCTAACGAAACTTTATGACCGAATGAAACTGCACTATCAAATTTCATACGAAAGCCGCTTGAGGTTAGCTTACTGAACACGCTAGTTTCAAAAGAATTTACCAATTTTGTATGAGACATCCAAAAATTCAATTTATTATTATTTTCAATTTCAAATGTAAATTTGATACTACGATGCTGACTGTTCAGCTCAGAAATTTATGCATGAGATTTGAGGATCTAAACAGTAGGAAGGCATCATCAACATATTTATGGTAAAAGACCGGCTTAAAGGAGGCAGGGCAATTGTCAAACGAATTATGTTCATGAAAGACCGAAAATATATTTGCTTATGTAGGAGACACACAGCCGTCCATGGGGCACCATCTATCTGTGAATACAGGTTATCTTTGAAAATAAATATGTTATCTCTAGTAAAAAGGTTCAAAAATTTCTTGAACACATTTTTATCAAATCCAAAATAATCGCGCAACACCATTCGTGAAAAAAAAATCAAAATAATTTCAATGGTTCCGTCCACCGGAATATTAGTAAACAGGGATACTACATCGAAACTTGCCATGGTATAACCTACGTTTGGTGTATGGGTAATTTCATCAACAAACGCAAAACTGTCTCTAATTTTAAACTCAGTCTGACAAAGTGGGGACAACAGAGACTAAGAACTTTGATAATCTATGATTGGCAGTCGCTACGGTTGAAAGAATTGGTCTAAGAGGTAGATTTAGTTCACGAACCTCAGGTAGGCCAAACATTATTCCTAATTTTGACCCGGTCGACTTTGGATGAGATCTCATATCTTCTGTTATCACACCTTTTTTAGACAACTCATAAATAAAACGGTTCAATTTATCTTCAATTTGAATAGTAATTTCAACCAATCCCCAACAACAAGGACAAACTTAGTAGAGTCTGACAATAATTATAACATTATATCCAAATATTCAGTTTTATCCGTAATGACTACACCGTTACCCTTGTCAGGCTTATAGATTATTACCGATGTATCCGAGGTCAGAGTTTTTAGTGTATTTACCATCAGGTGATGATGCCTAGGTAGTCTGCTAGAGTATGAATAATATGAAGAAAAGGCAATGTTTTTAATAGTAGAAAGTACAGAATTAATCGAGTCTATATTGGCATTACAAATTGTTTGCTGTCTTAGGGATTTATAGAATTTTTCAAATTCTAAAAAATGAGAAGAGTAACTGATTTTACAAGGATCAAAACAGTATTTCAAACCATAACTCAATGCTCTCTTGTCAGGAGAGGAAAGGTTTCGTGAAGATCTATAAAAAATTACATCGTCAGGTTTAAGGAATTCAAATTGGTGGGTCAAAGCAAGGCGAAAAAAATTTATCCTGTGAGTTGGCTGGGAACGACTTCATCTTTTAGCTTTGACATCTCTAATTTGACAGAGCAGATGGTTGAAGTCCAGCCATAACGTGAGGTCATGAAGCGTCTGGTGTGCTAGTTGCCGTTGCTCCTCAATCCTCGTACGTAGAGCACCCTTTTTCTGAATTCCTTCCCGCAGCAAATCTTGTTGAAATTTCTTGTATTCATCCCGTAATTCATGGTTACGATCAAAGAGCCGAAATCTCACGAATTTAGGAGTAAGATTATTTGCTGAGCATTTATCCAGAAATTGATGGTCAAAGTTGCACATCCAGTTTTAAGTCAGCATTTTCCATGGATCTGAATTGCCTGAGCCCTTCTGCTTCATATCTTCCACTGTTGATTGCAGCAATTGACTAATGTCGGGGAAATCTTATCCGAATCATAAAACAAGTTATAAAGGCAATTAAAAACATAACGTTTTCATTCTATATATTTCCACATTTTTCTTTTGTTCATATGTAAAATTTATTTTCCACCACCTCAGCTTTGTTACACTTGTGAAAGTTTTCTGCTTGGATCATAAATCAGAATCCGACCATATCTTGCTCAGTCAAGTTTGCGATTCAGTTGTGGAAGGATGGGGTTTAGCTTGAGACATCGTTTGTTCGAAAGTAATGGGGTAGCAAGGGTCTGAAATCTGTGCAAAAAATAAAAAAAAATGAATAAAAATAAATCCACGAGTTATGAGTGGCGACATCTGAAGCGAAGTCATCGTCTAGAATGTGAAAATTATAGGGAAAAAAAGGCAAATCAGACGTGCAAGTCGTCAAAGGATGTAGAGTCAGGAGATATTGAGGTAAATGTGGTAGACCCAATATGAGACGAAGTGTTCGTTTGTGTGAAACTGGATACAAATATGAAATACTTGTAACATTCAAATCATCTAAGATTGAAAATCTGCCCTCTCTGCCAACTAATATGGGTCGAAAGTGACCACGAAGTGGGAAGAATTAAGTTTAAGTTGTATTAAGAACAGTGTGGAGGGGTTCATATGGAGGGGTTCATATGAGAATTACAATAAGACCAGGGAGGGCGGTCGAAATTAGTACTTATATTACGCACAGTTGCCCCCATCGAATTTGCGGCGTGAATAGTTATGTTCTCTTATAAATGATAAACCCATTAATGTTTGTTCGCAATATCTCGAATGCCTAGCAAATATACAATTCGAATGCCTAGCAATGAAAATGTGCAGTTACGCAACATGACATGCAATGAATTGCAATACATTATGCCTAGCATTGAAAATGCGATAAATACTTTGAAATTTCAATTGCACTAGATCATCAAAGATAACATAGATATGTAAAGGTATATTTCATCAGCTCCCAACAGAAGCTAAAGCAAAAGTCTACAGCTTCGCTTGTGGGATAATGAAACCCCAATACGGTGACAACGTCTTGCTCATCTACTCGCACACCGACTCGTTGCTGCTCAGTTCAAAGGTGTGGATGACATTGAGGCGGAAATGCTGAAAGCTCCTCTGGCTGAATACATGGACTGCTCCAACTACCCCAAAATCATCCCTTGTACAATTAAACTAAGAAAGGACAGTTGGGACTGCTGAAATGCGATACAGCCTACGACAACAGAGTGAAATCATTTGCTCGGAACCAAGTGTTACAGTATGCTGCTCGACTCCGACGTTACAAAATAAGCTGCTAAGGGTGTCAATTACCAGACGCAAGCCAAAATCAGACAAGAACAATACAGAAGTCAACGTTTCGGGAGTTGCTCCCATCATTAGTTAAAAAAATAGTGCTCACATTGGAATTGGTACTATCAATTATAAGAAAAAAATAAACTAAGGAGGCTTTGGAGGCAGCCGTGAGCATATAGTGCACTGGGTTAGTGCCACGGTGGGACAGTCTCTGGGTCATGCCTACGAGCTGGAAATTAACCACAGGACTACCACCGTGAACTCACTCGTCATGGAGGCGAAGGAAGGTATGGGTCAGTGGGCGTGTTCCGACCAGTACAAGTAGTGTTGGAACTCGGCAGGCTCTGTTCTGATTGGTTGTTGGGAATAGTGTAAAGTTTTGTAGAAAATTGGTGGATGTTGAGCGAAGGTTTGGATTGGTTGATGTGTAATGATTTAAGGATAAGTAAATTTGAAGTATTGCGCGATTGGTCTATGTTTTGAAAGTGGCTATCCATGAATGGGTGGTTAAGGGTTTCCGCATGCTTACGGGGAATGGAGTATTTAGCATTGGAGAGTGGTTTACCTGTTCTACTCGAAATCCCACGGTGCTGAACGACTCTTTCCCTAATTCTTCTCTTAGTGCTTCCAACGTATGATGCCTGACAGCTATCACATGTAAAACGATATATGACGTCGGAGCGCACGACTGAAGAAACGGCATCTTTATAGCGGAATAGCGAGCCGATGGTGAATGATTATTTTAAGGCTAGGTTGAATTCAATTTGCGGATAAAAATTAGACAGTGTGTCACGTAAATTATTATATAGTATTACTGATTCAGAGCCGTAATATGGATGTGCTAGGAATATTGTTCTCTTGTTGGCAGATAGTGTTTGGATTGGTTTCGAGAAAATGTTATTGAGGAAACTATGGCAATGTTTTTCGAATAAGGCTACTGGGTAGTCATTATTAATAAAGAACTTTCCAAGAAATTAAATTTCCTGGTGAAAGCTAGATAGGAGGAAGAAAGATGGGATACTCTATGAAATATGTTTTTTATACACAGACTACGCATGTTACATTTACTTGGTATGCATGACTTGTGAACAACCTATACGATATAATCATTTTCCACACTTGTATAAGAGATGTAATCGCCTGTTTTAATATAGGTCAACATATTTTAGCTTGCATCAACTCGTGTCCTACACCTGTAAACACTACGGTTTATACAAGCTACCGTTGACTTCTGTATGATAGGTGTAGTCACCTGTTCTTAAACATGTCAACGTATTCAAGTTTTTATAGACGAGTGTATTACACCTGTCATCACTACCTTATCTACAAGGTAGCGTTGACTTTTGTCTGATAGATGGTGTCACCTTTTCTAATTCAGGTCAACATATTATTGCTTTTATTAACGAGTGTACTACAGCTGCCAACACTACTGTTTATACAAGCTAGAGTTGACTCATGTATGATAGATGTGGTAGCCTGTTCCAATACAGGTCAACATATTTTAGCTTATGTTAACGAGTGTACAACACCTTGCAACACTACCGTTTATACAAGCTAGCGTTGACTTCTGTATGATATATTTAATCACCTGTTCTATTACAAGTCAACATAATTTTGCCTCAATTAAGTGTGTGTTACACCTGTCAACACTACAGTGTTTACGAGCCCACGCTTACTTCTGTATCATATATTTGGTGCTCTGTTTAAATGCAGGTCACTACTTTTAAACTGTTACTGACGAGTTTATTACAATTGTTAACCCTACGGTATATACAAGCTAGCGTTGATTTCTGTGTAATAGATGTATTCACCGGTTTAAATACAGGTCGACGTATTTTAACTGTTGATAACGAGCGCATAACACCTGTTAACACTACGGAACATTCAAGTTACCGTTCACTTCTGTCCAATAGTTGTATTTACCCATTCATATACTGATCTACACATTTCAGCTTCAATAGGGAGTGTAATATACCTGTCAACAATACGACATATACAAGCTATCGTTTAGTTCTGTATAATAGATGAAGTCTCCTTTCTAGGTAATGGTCAGCTTATTTTACTTATTACTGGCGAGTGTATGACACCCATCAACTTAAGGGTGTATAAAAGTACCCATCCCATTAACATTATTTAACTATAGGTCACAAGTAATATACACCTGTCGAGAGTATAGCTTATACTGGTGGCGGACCCGTGCAAAATGCACTAAGTCACTATTGCGTGTTATAACGCACGTAGCATTTTTCTCGATGTTTGCACTAAATCAATATTGTAGATACTCAAACCCTCTTCCAAGTCCGACGAAAATGTCACATTCAAGCTATATTTCCAAGATTTGTATGAGTCTGAGCGTATGGGGATGAGTGCAATAATTGTTGTTCACGCTGTCGATCACCAAAGATTTTGTCTTGCAAGTGAGCCCGTACCTTCAGCAATATCAAAAAATCGACGTTAGCGTATTCGAAAATCCGTGTCGATTAGTGCTCTCAAAAACTCGTGCAATCTGAACCCGTTTAATTGAATCCTTGCCATCGGCCAGGACGAAAGAATCAAACCCCGTTCCAGATATCACGACGTCACATTCAAGCTATCTAACTAAGATTTGCATGTGCGCGTGTGTATGCGGATTGTTGTTCTTCCTACTGACCACCTTCGATACGGTCTTGCAAGTAAACCCCTGCCATCGGTCAAATCAAGAAGTAGACGTAAGCTTATTTGAAAATCCGTGTCGATAAGTGCGTTGGAAAACCCGTGTAATCTAAACCCGTGCAACTTAACCCCTGCCGTCGGCCAACTACGAAAGAATCACAAGCCGTTCCAAATCCTACGACGTCACATTCAAGCTATATTACTAAGATTTGCATGTGCGCGAGCGTATGCAGATGTGTTTAATGGTTTTTGTTCATCCTGTCGACCACCTTCGATATAGCCTTGCTAGTAAACCCGTACCATCGGTCAAAACAAAAAGTATACGTGAGCCTATTTGAAAATCCGGGTCGACAAGTGCACTCAAAAAAAACGTGTAATCTGAACCCGAGCAATTTAACCCTGCTGTCCGACTGTCAACTACGATAGAATCATAACCCGTTCCAAATTGGAAGACGTCACATACAAAATATGTTAATAAGATTTGTATGTGTGAGCGTATGGGGATGAGTGCAATAACTGTTGTTCATGCTGTCGACCACCTTCGATATGATCTTGCAAATAAACCCGTGCCTTCGGCTATATCAGAAAGTATGCGGAGGCGGGCTGCTTTGAAAACCCGTGTCAATAAATGCACTCAAAAACCCGTGCAATTTGAACTCATGCAACTGGACCCGTGCCGTCGGCCAACTTCGAAAAAATCCGAAAACTGCACTTAAAATCCATTCCCAATCCGACGACGTCACATTCAAGCAATATGTCCAAGATTTGTATGTGTGTGAACGTACGGGGACGCGTGTAATGAATGCTGTTTATGCTATAGAACTCCTTTGATTGGATTGAGATGAGTGAAATGCTTGTTTACAGTTCACTACCCCAAAGATCAAGTGCTGAGATTTGTATGTGTGCAAGGGTATGATGATGAGTGACTCCACTGACTTGCTGCTGTCTCTGGCTAAGCTGAAGCGCTAAGCAAGGTTTGTGTGTGTGTGTTTGATCGCAAATCGGTGAGAGTAAGGATTGCAGGCCGTCGGTTGCCTGCCAGCCCAATAGCTAAGACTTGTATGAGTGTGAGCGTATAGGGGTTCTTGTTACGACTGAACTGGCGTCAACTCTTATTGAAGACAAAAAGTATTTAAAGACTTACCTACTCACACACAACGAAAAGCCCTAAGGATGGCCTTGCCATCGGTCCTCTTCCACCCAAAGTGCTAAGTGTTTTGTGTGTGTGAGCGTACATTGGTCTCATAAAATCAAATTCACTTGTCAGGTATTGAAAATTCGTCACCAATTCGAGGCTACAGTACATTTCTGTTGGCGATAGTTTCGTTTTGTGTATCTGCGGTGTGGGTTGTAGAGGGATGTAGATTTTTGTGTGTGTTGTAGTGGGTTGCAGTGGGTTGTAGTAGGTTGCAGTAGGTTGTAGTGGGTCGTAGATGGTGGTAACGGGTTGTGGCCGGTTGCAGTAGGTTGTGGTGGGTTGCAGTGGATTTCAGTGGATGATAATGAGTGACAGTGGGTCATATTGGATTGTAGTGGGTTGTAGTAGGTAAGTTGTAGTGATTTTTAGTGGGTTGTAGTGTGATGTAGGGGGCTGTAGTATGTGTAGTGGGTTGCGGTCGATCGTAGTTGATTGTAGTGGGTTGTAGTAGGGTGTTGTGGGCGTAGGGGGTTATAGTGGGGTGTAATTGGTTGTAGAGGGTTGTAGTGTGTTGTAGTGGGTTGCAGTGGGTTACAGTGGTTTGCAGTGGGTTGTAGTGGGTTGTAATATGTTGAAGTGGGTTGTAGTGGGTTGCAGTGGGTTTCAGTTGGTTTTAGTGGGCTGCAGTGGGTTGTAGTAGGTTGTAGTGGGTTGTAATATTTTGTAGCGGGTTGTAGTGGATTTCAGTGGGTTGCAGTGGGTAGTAGTGGGTTGTAGTGGGTTGCAGTAGGTTGTAGTGGGTTGTAGTGGAATGTAGTGGGTTTTAGTGGGTTGTAGTGGGTTTTAGTTGGTAGTAGTGGGTTGCAGTGGGTAGTAGTGGGTTGTAGTGGGTTGCAGTAGGTTGTAGTGGGTTGTAGTGGAATATAGTGGGTTGTAGTGGGTTGTAGTGGGTTGTAGTGGGTTATAGTGGGTTGCAGTGGACTTCAATGGCTTGTAGTGTGATGTGGTGGGTTGCAGTCGGTTGCTGTGTGCTGTAGTGGGTTGTAGTGGGGTTAGCAGCCGTTAGTGGATTGTAGTGAGTTGTAGTGGGTAGCAGTGGGCTCTAGTGGGATGCAGTGGGTTGTAGTTGAGCGTAAAGGGTTTTAATGAGTTGTAGTAATATGTAGTGTGTTGTAGTGGATTGTAGTGGGTTGTAGTAGGCTGTAGTGGGTTGTAGTAGGTTGTAATGATTGTAGAGGATTGTATCTGGTTGTAGAGGGTTGAAGAAAGCTATAGTGTGTTGTAGTGGGTTGCAGTGGGTTACAGTGGTTTGCAGTGGGTTGTAGTGGGTTGTAATATTTTGAAGTGAGTTGTAGTGGGTTGCAGTGGGTTTCAGTTGGTTTTATTGGGCTGCAGTGGGTTGTAGTAGGTTGTATTGGGTTGTAATATTTTGTAGCGGGTTGTAGTGGGTTTCAGTGGGTTGCAGTGGGTAGTAGTGGGTTGTAGTGGGTTGCAGTAGGTTGTAGTGGGTTGTAGTGGAATGTAGTGGGTTGTAGTGGGTTGTAGTGGGTTGTAGTTGGTAGTAGTGGGTTGCAGTGGGTAGTAGTGCGTTGTAGTGGGTTGCAGTAGGTTGTAGTGGGTTTTAGTGGGTTGTAGTGGAATATAGTGGGTTGTAGTGGGTTGTAGTGGATTGTAGTGGGTTGTAGTAGGCTGTAGTGGGTTGTATTGGGTTGTAGTGGGTAGCAGTGGGCTGTAGTGGGATGCAGTGGGTTGTAGTTGAGCGTAGTGGGTTTTAATGGGTTGTAGCGGTATGTAGTGGGTTGTAGTGGATTGTAGTGGATTTTAGAAGGCTTAAGTGGGTTGTAGTAGGTGGTAGTGGGTTTTAGTGTGTTTTAAGGGTTTTAGTAGGTTGTTGTGGGTTGTAGTGGGTTACGGTAGGTTGTAGTGGGTTACAATTGGCTGCAGTGGGCTGTAGTGGGTTTTAGTGGTTGTAGAGATCAAAATATTTTAGCTTTAACTAACGAGTGTATTTCACATATAAACTCCACAGTATTCGTGAGACAGCGGTGACAATAGTAAAATAAATGTCATCACCAATTCAAGGGAAGGATGGTTTGTTCCAGCAATGATGAAGGAGTGTTTTACACCTATCTATATAATAGCCAGCCATGACTGCTGTAAAATGGATGTAGTCAGCAGTTACAATTGCGGTTAACGTATTTAAGCTTTCAATGACGTGTATATTACACCTATAAATTTTGAGCTATATTCTAACCAGAAGAGACTTCTGTAAGATAGATTTAGTCATCAGCTCAAATGCGGTTTGACATATTTTATCTGAAACAAACAAGGGTATTATACCTGGCACCACTGCAATATATACAAGAAAGCGCTATTGTCAGTGAAACCGACGTGAGTTTCAGTTCTATTACTGGTAAACATTTTCGTTCATGATAAAGAGATTATTATGCTCGTTAACACCACAGTGTATACAAGCCAGCGGTGACATCTGTAAAGCAGACAAAGTAGCTAGTTCATATACTGGTGAACATGTTCAAGCTGCTGATGAAGAGAGAAATATGCCAGGTAACACCACAGTGTAAACAAGCCAACAGTGACATCTCTTAAGCAAACGAAGTCGACAGTTTATCTACTGGTAAACTTATCTTAGCTATTGATAAAGAGAGTATTATGCCCGATAACACCATAGTATATACAAGCCGGCGGTAACATGTGTATAACAGACGAATTCGACAGTTTATCTACTTATAAACATATTTTGTACGAGCACACTAGCAGTAACATACAGACACGTACCATGTTATATACTTTTCAGTCATGCCAGGTATAATATAGATTCATTATGAATTTTATCTACGTGTAGAAATAGTTAACTAGTGTGAAACAGGTGTATCATACCCTTAAATAACACTGTGAAAACATGCCATGTATGCCTAATGTATTAAAAACGTAGAACATATATTCCCAACAGCTGGCAATAATTGTTATGTTTTTGGTAGATTGAATACACCGGTTACATCCATAACGTATAAAAGAACTATAAACTACCTATAATATATAAGCTTTTCCCGCCAAATTAATAGACATACTCAGGACAATGGTGTATTTCAGCTGTTTTATAAACACGACTAACTGCAAGCTATATAAGATCCATCGATACCAGGCATAATACGTAGGGCATTCCCATGTTCTATGCCTGCTACCTGGTAAACACCTATAATACACCTTGAATTGATAGTTACTATATAGAATGTAGCTGAACAGCTGTTTTACAGCTATAACATGCATATAAAGGTTGATAGGGACACTTGGGAATAAATGTAGGACATTGAGCGAAAGCGTCATATATTGAAGACGGAGGCCCTGCTGCTTCAAATCCAAAGCTTAGATAGCATCGAAGATACAAATATACATCT
>SDVV010012011.1:0-15627 GCA_016164225.1 Gammarus roeselii
AAAGAGATATTTGGTCTATAGATATTAGTCCCACATATTAGGCCTGCGGATGTTAACCCTGCGGAAATCAGGCTTATAGACCTATAGCTATAAGGCCTGTAAATATTATAGATACTAGGCCTACAAATATTTTCCCTTTTGATATTAATGCAATATATTTAAGCCCTATGGATATCCGGCCTAGAGATATTTAATTCCTGTAGATACTCGCCCATAGAAATATAGCAACTAGCCTAGATATTAGACCTACAGGTATCGAGGCCATAGATATAAAGTCTGCGGTTATTAGGCTCATATATATTTGGCCTTTAGATAGGGGGCCTGAAGCTAGCTATTTGGTCTATGGTTATAAGGCTTATCATGCCACCTATCGTTATTAGGCCTGGGGGATGGGAAGGATTATCAGCGATCACGTTAGATAAGAAGCG
Source organism: Gammarus roeselii (assembly GCA_016164225.1). NCBI lineage: Eukaryota > Metazoa > Arthropoda > Malacostraca > Amphipoda > Gammaridae > Gammarus > Gammarus roeselii. The sequence continues at coordinate 429 of SDVV010012011.1, forward strand.
GCAGCGACTACTTTCTTCGAACACAGCCCTGGGGGATGAATCCTATCCGTCTTGTGAAGCTGTCGTAGATGGAGCAGATTACGGGGAAAAACAGCATCAGCCCAGTGCAGGGGAGTGAGGAATTCTGGGTAATGGCTTCGGTAGAGGGTTGAGATCGGAAGTGATAAGAGATTGGAGGTTTTGGAGCATGAACACCTCAGATGTTACATCAAGAAAACATTAATTGAACGGCTGAGAAGCAGAGTCGCATAACTGAATTCGTGTTCTCACAGAAAAAACATCAACAGATGATGTTGTTATGCCACTTTCCTTCTCGGCCCTTCAGTTCAGCCAGTGATTAAAGGCTGTTCAAAGTATTACTATATAAGCCTCTTGTAAACTAAGAGGGGTGTCATGAAACTTGGACGATTGTCATAAAAACATAACGATATTCTAGATAAGATTTCCATACATCGTTACCGTGAGCCAAGTTGATACCGTTAGATGCATGTGTGCAAACATGGGCTGCTCATGCGAGTACGAGAGACATGTGTGCAAACATGGGCTGCTCATGCGAGTACGAGAGACATGTGTGCAAACATGGGCTGCTGATGAGAGTACGAGAGACATGTGTGCAAACATGGGCTGCTGATGAGAGTACGAGAGACATGTGTGCAAACATGGGCTGCTGATGAGAGTACGAGAGACATGTGTGCAAACATGGGCAGCTGATGAGAGTACGGAATGGATGGTGAGCAGAACAATAACAAGCTACGTAATTGTTTAGCTCGTGATAGCCCTTCACTAACAAGCGGTTCGTTATTTAAACTAAGATTGTAAGTGAAGGTGGATTGATACGGCCGAATACAGTTGGAATTGAAGGTGGACTAATGAAGGTGGACTAATGAAGGTGGACTAATGAAGGTGGACTAATGAAGGTGGACTAATGAAGGTGGACTAATGAAGGTGGACTAATGAAGGTGGACTAATGAAGGTGGACTAATGAAGGTGGACTAATAAAGGTGGACTAATAAAGGTGGACTAATAAAGGTGGACTAATGTAGGTGGACTAATGTAGGTGGACTAATGTAGGTGGACTAATAAAGGTGGACTAATGAAGGTGGACTAATGCAGTTGGACTAATGAAGGTGGACTAATGAAGGTGGACTTATGAAGGTGGACTTATGAAGGTGGACTAATGAAGGTGGACTAATGAAGGTGGACTAATGAAGTTTACTCTTTTATATCATGGATGAAGTGTAAAATTTATTACATTGCGTTTTTTTTGTTATACTATTTTTCAACACGAATCAACAAATCAGAAATTGTTCAAAACGACACTGCTGTTAGAAATGATGATGCAGTTCAGAGCCTCCTCAAGGCGGCCTCATCAGAGCATGCACACGTCACGTAGGAATCAATTCCGTTGCATTCGATCACGTTTATTGCACGCTGTAGCTTAGCATTTGCAACACTTTCAGTAAACTTGCCCACTCATGCAGCGAATCACAAAAAAATTATAGAAATATTTTCTCGTTGATATGAAACTGGTACTATTCATCTTTTTGTCTTGCATTTCAATTTAACGAGAAATTATTCCATGGATTGAATAAAACGTCCGGTTTGTTGCGTTCCGTTTCCCCCTGACTACTGCTGACTACATCTGACTACTGCTGACTACTGCTGACTACTGCTGACTACTGCTGACTACTGCTGATTACCGCATCGGTAATAAAAAAATGTCATTTTAATTGGGGACCTAACGAGCTCGATTAAAATGAACGTCGAACTGCTTCACTATACTGCATTTTAATCTTTTTGTTCTAGTTATAATGACAATGAAAGTCGAATTCAATTCTCCTGCCATAGTAAGAACATTGTGGTAATGTAACACACGGACTATGTGAAATACGTATAATGTATGCTATACTATTTTTAAATAATCCATTAGATGATTTTAAATATTTACCAATAAACGAAACTCAAAGATTAATTGGTTAACACTATTTTGGGATATGATGTATGAAGACCTTGCAAACTGTCGATGTGCAACGAAAGAAATATTTCGGCAAAGTGAATGCAATAATTGACTTTCATCATTGACAATTCACTATAAATTGGTCATACATTCATGGATTAGTACTGATGCTACAATTATGAAAAAAATAAAAAGATTTACAAACAATAGGAGGCAGTTTGATTGGATTTGAACTTCGGGCCCATCTCCACCGGAGCTCTGACGCAAGCCTTCACAGGCTCTTCGAATAGGGCGTGTACAAGACAATTGATGGATAAAAATAATGAAGAAAATTACCAAGGAAAATTTGATTCAGCAATCACTAAAAATTTCAATCATAAACGTGAACTTTTGAATCCTGATCACTGATCATGCATTGATCCCACGAACGGTCTGATCACGTTATTATTATAGTGAATTAATCTAAGCATGCGGTCCATGCATCAGGGGCTAATATCTGTACAACAGGACCAAGCCCTAATATTGCAGGGCAATTGCTAGAATTTGGGGTAAATAATTTGCATGGGATGAAGAGAGATGGATGATAATAGTCTACCTTTTTCCCAGTTGGGGCGGGATGCGTGGGAGTGGCCCAAACAGCGAGGGGAGAGCGACCCAGGGGCTGTAGCTGACCCTGGGGGGGGAGGAGACGAAGCGGGGGTCTCGATACATGAACCCCCAAACTGGGAGATTAGTGGGAGGTGCCAACGCTGAGCCGAGAGCACTATATTTGTTAACTCTATTCATGACCGCAACGTTAGTACTTGATAGCTTTCGTTGTTCCTCTCAAGAGAATGAAAGAGAGGCCCACGACAGGTAATTATTCAGATGCAAATGCAAGGCTGAATCCCCCAGAATGAGGGTGGCCGACAGCAAAGAGCACCTCACACTCCACAAATGCATTCACACACATACGAAACCTTAGCTCTTTAGCGCTAAAGGGTCCGGCCAGGACCCCGCAACACATACTTCGGGTTAGGAGTGTGGTTCGGGATCAGCGTCAGCAGCATGGGTAAACGGGTTTCGTTGATTTACCCATGCGGCGTCACAGTTGCTGGATCCTCCTTCACCCACGCCCAGAGCAGAGAAGCGCATTAGGACCGCGTTTTGACTTATTTATTCACAACCATTCTCCACTCACGCCTATTCATTGCAAGCTCTCTCGTTACCTCCACACTGACGTCTCTCCTACCCAAAGCCTTCACGTCAACCACCCCTTCATAGCTCGGTCTACATCTACTCACACGTTCACTCACATTCGTTTTTACTACCCTATTCACCAATCTGCCGTCATCCATCCGCACCATGTGCTCGAGTCACATCAGAACACGTGCATACCATCATCCATCCGCACCATGTGCTCGAGTCACATCAGAACACGTGCATCCCATCATCCATCCGCACCATGTGCTCGAGTCACATCAGAACACGTGCATCCCATCATTCATCCGCACCATGTGCTCGAGTCACATCAGAACACGCGCATCCCATTATCCATCCGCACCATGTGCTCGAGTCACATCAGAACACGTGCATACCATCATCCATCCGCACCATGTGCTCGAGTCACAGCAGAACACGTGCATACCACCATCCATCCGCACCATGTGCTCGAGTCACAGCAGAACACGCGCATCCCATTATCCATCCGCACCATGTGCTCGAGTCACATCAGAACACGTGCATACCATCATCCATCCGCACCATGTGCTCGAGTCGCATCAGAACACGTGCATCCCATCACCCATCCGCACCATGTGCTCGAGTCACAGCAGAACGCGTGCATACCACCATCCATCCGCAACATGTGTTCGAGTCACATCAGAACACGTGCATCATCAGCACCACGTGCTCGAGGTACATCAGAACACGTGCATCTACTCAGTTATTCAACTTTTTCACCATCCCCGTTCTCATTCGAACAATACCATTATTCATTAGATCCCTCTGCGTCACTCCAGCCTAACCTCTTAATCTCAAATATTCCATCTCGAAGACATTCAACAGTCTTCTCTTATCCACCCTCCCGTCAAGGTCTCAACCCCGTAAAACACAGTCGGGACAACGTCTCCTTTATAAACCCTCTCTTAGCTTACACACCCAATGTCCTTCAGCTTTTCACACTATTCAGTGCACCTAACACCTTAAATCCATTTGTTTCGTCTTCATAAGAGAGCCCAGGTTGTTCAAACACTGTACTTCTTCTAAAACTCTCCGTTTAGACGGACACTGATTTCGTTCGTACCGTTATTCCTCGAACATCTGATTAGTGTACTTTTACCCACATTGCCTCGCAGCTTCCTTCTCTCACACACTCTAACAAACTACAATACTAGTCCATGCAACTTCTTCTTCGAATCTGCCACCAGTGCCGTGGATATCGCCAACAGCAACTAACTCAACTGCTAACTAAGCCCATTTACATACTATCAACTATAAGCCCAGACCAATTTCAGCCACGTTCACCTACGCGTTCACCTAAAGGGATTGAACAAGCAGAGAGACATAACGCAACCTTGTCTCAGTCTCACTTCCACTGGGAACTAAGCACTCACCTCGCTCACTACTTTGATACGCGCTCTACTGCCAACATCGAAAATCTGTATTGCTCTCATAACAAGTTTTTGCCCACTACATACAAATGCAACACCCTCCTTAACGTCTCTCTTTCGACAATGTCGTAGGCTTTTTTCAGACCCATGAATTCCCAGAACACGGCACTTTCCTAACCAAAGCACTTCTTACATACTCGTCTCAATGGATTTTTTTTTCCACTGTGGAAATCACACTGTTCCTCGTCAATCGCACAATCCACTCCGTCTCAAGTACTCTAGATTGGCTCTCTCCCGCGTAACTTACCAACCGCACACAACCAACTGATACCTCTTGAGTTGCTGCATTAGTTTATATCTCTTTTGTCTTTATTCAGCGAAACCTGCAGTGTGTCACTCAATCGTCGCTCCGCGCGACAGGAAACACAGATGTGGTGACCTCACCAACCATTTGACTGCTGCTAGGCCGCCCCTCGTTAGACCCTCAGCAGCAACGCCGTCCAAACCAGAGGATTACCTAGTTTCTTCACATCTAACGCCTTCTGCACCTCTTCCGTAGTATTGACTGAAATAGTTCTCGCTCCTAAAACCGAAGCCGTGCACAGTCACCCATGCACAGCAACAATGCCAGCCTCTATGACATCCTCAACATTCAACCTCCTTCTCGGTTTCTCCCTTCCATACCCCGTTCATCACTTTCCAGAACATCTTTTTGTACTCCTCACAATTCTCGTACAATCGCCTACCCCACCTGTCATCGGAGTCCCTCTTATCTCTCCTTTCTATAAGTGACATAAAGCCACCAACCTCGCATGCAACAACTTCTCAAATGTTCTCCTCTTTTTGGCGTAGCCGTCCTTTCAACCTCGTCGTTTCCCCCTCGCGACCCTTCTTTATAAGCCCGCACACACGGCCCACATCTCAACAACGCTCTTCTGAACGTGTCCTGTACTTCCACACACACTGTGTCCTCATTCAATGCTTGCAGAAACTCCTCAGCTCTATTTGCCACATTCAGTTCACTCACCTTCACTACCTCTCTTTTTCCTCTCATTCTACTGTTCCCTTTTCACCTCTGCTCCACAGGTAATTAGTTGGTAAAATTTATTAGTAGCCCAATAGTTAGTGTACCTAGAATGCACTCTAACTTTTGTAGCCCACTGTGTACAAATTCGGAAAAAAGCACTTAAATGGTATGAAGACTAATTCACAGATGAAAAAAAGACACAGCCATTAATGTTACCGCGTTGAGTGGAAATTGAAAGATCAAGTTTTTTCTAGTGACAACATATAGATCCGTAAGAAAGAGTTGCACAAATACATGGAGCATACTGAAGCGAGCGAAGATGAGATTGGAAGGAGAATACTGCCCGAACAAAATTAGGTTTTCGAAACAAAAATTTCTTCAACTGGAATTATCATCGGGACAGCTAGCAAAAAATACACAAATGCACAACGCCTTTAAAATACAAGCAACTAATCAATGGCGCGTTGAAAACACTGGAAACTAAATTCAAACTTGTAATGAGGGAAACTACAAAAAAGCAGAACAAAAGGTGTCGGCAACATGAACTGAACGTGCTACAAGACTGCGACGCACTTGCAACAGAAAAGGTGAGGGAGGGGCAAGGAGCCCTATGGATCCGTTCGAGATGAAGCCGCTGAGATTAAACGAGCTACCCGTGGGTGGGGGTATAATAGCTCGAACGATCTGAAAAATGGTGCTTCTCGAATGCAACTATAGGGTTGCGTGGCATCGCACGAATAACTACTGACATTCCCAGTAGTTATTCTCAATATAAGTTCATGTTCGCCTATCACCATGCACTTGTAAACACTGACATTGGTGGGAAATGACTACTTCGCCAATGCGTCGCCAGAACTCTAATGAAAACTGGATGTGGCGGAAAAAAAATCTAATAAAAAAATTAGTGTCGAGTCTAGTAGGAATGCAATTGTGCTGAAGAAGCGATGAAAATTTTTGTAATTAATTTGAAGAACATCGTTAGAGAAATCTATTGAAAACCACTGACTAAGTTCAAAAAAAGCGGTCATATAAACGATTTTTTTTTCTAGAGCAGAAGGAAGAAGTACCTTGCTGCCATAGCGAGGTGGGGGAGTAGGGAAGGCCTGTTGGAGGCGTCCCGGGGGTGTCGGGCTCTCCAGCTGTCGCAGGAGAGGCAGAAAGGGGAAGTCAGGCATATTAGTTAGGGGACCGATGAGGGGTGTGCAGAGAACCGTTGAGCGATGCACAAGGGACCGATGACTGAGTCATGGGGACCGATGAATGGTGCTTATGAGACCGATGAATGATGCTTATGAGACCGGTGAATGATGCATAGAGGACCGATGATTGGTGCGTAAAGGATCGAAGAAGGGTGCATGTTGGACCGATGAGCTTAGATGACCGGTAAGTGGTGCATAGATGACCGATAAGTGGTGCATAGGGGACCGATGAGTGGCGCACAGGATACCGATGAGTGGTGCGTAGGGGGCCAACAAATGATGAAGCTGATGATCAATAAATGGATCCTACTAATGATTTAATGTAAGCCAGAGGATTAAAAAGAAAACATTGGTTAATGCAAACAGGTGTTGGTTAATAACATAATAACATTTTCGATGAACTGAAGCAAGTGTAACTGTGGGCGGGTATTAGAAGAAACTGATGGTAAGGTAGACAGATTTAGGAAAACATCGTACATGAAGAGTTGGCAAATGTAGCATAACATTTGCTAAAGTGGACTCATCAGCCAGTCTCAGGCCTACTACTGAAGTCTCAGGCCTACTACTGAAGTCTCAGGCCTACTACTGAAGTGTTACAGTGTTGCTGTTATTTACGGGGCATGGAATATACATGCTCAACTTATGCACTGGAATATTTACAGAATTTTAAATAGTCTCATAGTCAATTTTACATAATTTAAAAATAAATGGTGAAGAGGCTAGTCCGTGCGCTACTATTTCAGGCGCGAAAAATGGTTTTGCATATAGCATCAATAGTTTGAAAAGACTTTCTTCATATCATTGCATCGAGAAAAAGGTGGGGAGGAAGTGGGGAGAAGGTGCGGTGGCTTATAGCATCAATTGTTTGAGAAAGCCGTCTTCATATCATCGCATCTGGAAAAAGGTGGGGAGAAGGTGGGGAGGCTCATAGCATCATTTTTTTGAGGAGGCCGTCTTCATTTCATTGCATTTGGAAAAAGGTGGGGAGGAGGTGGGGAGAAGGCGGGAAGGCTTATAGCATAAATTTTTTGAGGAGGCAGTCTTCATATCATTGCATCTGGAAAAAATGTGGACAGAAGGTGGGGAGGCTTACAGCTTCAATTGTTGGAGAAGGCTGTGTTCATATCATTGTATCTTGAAACAAGTGGGGAGGAGGTGGGTAGGTGGAGAGACTTATAGCTTCGATTGTTTGAGGAGGCGGTCTTCACATAATTGCATCATGAAAAAGGTAGGGAGAAGATCCATGAGAACAATGAAAAAAAAATCGGAGGAAAGTAGGTAGGATAAATGAACGGATCCCGCGAAGAGGAGGAAGTTCACTACTCCAGTGGATTTTCAAATCAAATGATTGACTCAGATTAAGACCCTGATTAACTGTTGAGTTACCTTGTATGATTGCGGGGAAATGATTGACCCTGATTAACTGTTGAGTTACCCTGTACGATTGCGGGGGAATGATTGACCCAGAATAACTTTTGAGTTACCTTGTATGATTGCGGGGGCATTATTGACCCTGATTAACTGTTGAGTTACCTTTTATAATTGCGAGGGAATGATTGACCCTGATTAACTGTTGAGTTATCCTGTATGATTGCGGGGGATTGATTGACCCTGATTAACTGTTGAGTTACCGTGTATGAATGCGTGGGATATCCTCAAAACTTACGAAACCACAGCCCGTTCGAGAAAGCAACAGCCTATCGTTGACACTGCAGCGTAACATTGATGCTACATCATAACACTGATTACACAGCGTATCGTTGATTAGACGCCATGGTGTGAGATATCAAGAAGTGATCGCTTCTGAAAAAATGCCTGGCCTGACCTGTGATCCCAGCAAACCCGTGGCAAGTGGGGCTCATGATACCAGTGGCCTAGCGGTGGAAGGGAAGGATGTTGGAGGCCCAACCGACCGCTGTGGTGTAGCAGGCATGACAGACCCCATCCCACATGGAAGAGCTGAGTGGAATTATCAGGTCCCGATAACTCTAACGAACCGGGTAATACTTTCGTCATCGTGAGTACTGTTCTGTGGTGAGTCGCCTGCCACTTGTACATGAACGATTTCACGACCATCACGAAGCGGTTGATCAACTCCTTCGACGCAGACGAGATCAAGGCAGCTCTAAAAACCCTGCAAGAAATTGCAAAAGGGATTCTGACTGGCAACTCTGATGATATTGAGGCAATCGTAGGCAACCCGAGAAACCGGATAGGCTGCTCAACAAAATACATGCAGGAATGCACAAATGTAGCCTCTCCAAACTACCAACCTTCCTACCTGGAGCTGATGTGAGTAGACTGATCAACCACGAGGTCAGCAGAGCAGCCAGTGGGTAGGTCAGCAAGGAGGACAGCCAGAAGGTCAGTGAAGATATCAACAAGGAGAAGTGTTCCAGCTGCCTGACAATGGAACAACGCATTGCAAACTAGAAAGAATAGTTGAACAGGCAACAATGAAGAGACAAGACGAATCTCAGCTAGAAAAGCAGCGCAGACTGAAGCAGCAGCAAAAGATTATACAAGAAGAAGTCTCGCCAATTAGAGAAGATATGAAAGTTGTCAAGTAAACCATGGCCTGCTTGGAAGCAGTAGCTCGATTGCTTACAGTAGCGCAGTAACACCTAACGCATGAGCTACAAAGGAACAGCCAGGGACGACTGTAAACATTCAACATATCAACCATCGCTACAGCAACAAAATCTACGCAACCCGTCACCAGTCATCCTCCCCTACCGAATTCTCTCAACCAACAACTCCGCGCCCCCTTTCCCCCAAAACCAATGCCTCAACCGGCTGATGTCCTTTCAGAGCTGCTGGACGTGGGGACAGAGTTCAGCAGAACGGAAGACACGACAAAAGCGTCCTGTACGAAACAAGAAGCGAGTAAACAAGGAATTAAGAATGGTCCGTCCGGCTCGCACAAAAAACTGGCAGGTAAATTATCTGCTGCTAATTGCGAAGATAAGGGAAGTGACCTGGAAGGCAGCCAGTTTCAGAAAGTGGATAGAAGAAGAAAAAAGACAAAGCATCTACTTGGGACTGGATGTAAGACTTCTGTTGGGGCTTTCCCAACACAAACAAGCAACATTTATGTCTATCTACGGTGACATCACCGACCAGCAGATATTGAGTGAGTTACGTCGGCAAACTGAAGATGACGGAAAGATGGTAGAAAGGTTGAAGCGTCTCGGAAAATTTTACGGTTTTTGAATTAGTGCAAGCTACCTGCAATTTATGCGGCTAAAACCGCCGGACGTCTGGTCAGAAGTTGTACGAGTACGAAACTTCTACGAGAACAAGAAGAATGGAGAGTCCTCGGATAAAAGCTGGTCAATGTGTTCTTCCTACCTTGTTCTCTAAAATGCAAATTCTCTTCGATCTTCGCTTGGTCACTTTTAACTGTAATGGATTTAATAGTGCAGAAAGTGTTGTGATTTTTTTTGTGTAAATAATGATATATGTGCGTTACAAGAGACATGGCTGTTGAAACATGATCTCCCTATTAGTCTATCTAGAGACAACAGCTTACATTCTTTTTTCATCTCGTCAATAAATTCAGAGGAAGGTATACTCAGAGGACGTCCGTATGGTGGGTAGATCTCTTGTAGTCGGATAGGTTTAGTCCGTATGTAAAAATAGAAGAGTACAATGATGATAGGAAGCTCGGGTTATCTTTGAAGTGAATTTCATTCATTAATGTGTATTTTCCTTCTGCCGCTCATCGTAATGAAGAGCTGGTCTTAGCATATAATGAGAAATTAGAGGCTGTATTAAGGGGATTAAATTACGATCATTTTTGTGTTATGGGAGACTTTAACTGCCACCCAGGCAGAAGAACATTTAGAGAATGGCAGATACTTCTGGGGGACAGTAAACTAGACTTTGTAGAATTTGCACTACTGCCACTGGACACGCATGCTCATGTTAATCACAACGGGAGATCAGTTAAATGGCTCGATCACTTTGCTCTTACCCCAGCAATTGCCAACAATGTCACGCGGGTTTATGTTGGGGAATATGCGGCTTTGTCAGACCACTTGCCGCTTTATGCAGAGATGTCACTACGTGCGCTCCCTATAATGGCAGAAGCGGATGTTACCACTCAATCTATAAACAGGCAGTTCAATGACATTGCAAAAGAAGAAATGTTTTGCACAATTCCTTTCAATAAGCTATTTGTTCTGCCACCAGAGTTGATGAGCTGTATGGGTGTATATGTAATGCAGTTCTGGTGTTTGCGAGAGAAGCGTTCGGGATAAAAAGAGCCGCGCGGAATGCACCGAGTCCCGGGTTGGACCAGGCATGTGGCTGTCTTGCACGACGCCAGCGTAGCGGCCTATGTGCAATGGCGAAATGCTGGGAAACCGCGGAATGGCCCCATGCATAGAGAAAAAATAATAATAACGCCTGCAAATGCGCACTTTGCTTCTGTAAGAAACATGAGGACAAATTACGTGCAACTAGTTTGTGTGAGAAAATGATTAATGGGCGGATGATCGAATTCTGGAAAGAAATGAGAAATCTGAAACCGGAAGACAGCTCTGTTTCACAATGTGTGAATGGTATAATAGGGGAGGAAAATATTGTCGATATGTGGCACCGACCACTTCGAGGGTATAATGAACAGTGTCAACAATGATGCTGACTCGAATATTGTTAATGAGGCGCTTAACAAGGGAAACAATAATAATAACAATAATGATGATGAAGTCAATATGTGGAAGCTTAGATCAGCGGTTAAGAAAATATAAAAGGGAAAAGCTGTAAGGAAGGATGGTATACCATCAGAAGTCTTCGAGTATGGTCCTGTTAAATTCCTGCATGTCATGTTTATTTTTTTTCACTGGCTGTCTTGAGTCTAACTACCTACCAAAGCTACTTATGGATGTAGTTGTAAAATCCATTGTCGAAACAAAGACAAAATGCACGACTGATTTTGGCAATTACAGACCAATATCAATTGCTACTGCCGCATAGAAGCTACAAGAAATTGTGATACAGATCAGATTTGGCGAATGCATCCAAACAACATGAAACCAATTTGGCTTTAAGCCTCAACATGTAATTTCTTTTTCAGTAGAAGCTCGCCAGTGTATATTTGTTTTCTAGATGCCAAAAAAGCCTCTGACCGCGTTAATCACTGGACCCTGTACAAGATACTAATTGAAAAGAGGCTCCTCTTCACATCATAATACTACTAAAATACTGCTACGAACAGCAACAATGTGCGGTACGATGGGGAAACTCAACATCAAATCCGTTCCGAACAACCAATGGAATAAGTCAGGGAGGCCTTCTTTCTCCCCTTTCGTTCAATGTCTATGTAGAGCGCCTACACAAGCGTCTAGCTCTTAGCCGTGTCGGGTGTCATATTGGCGACTGCTGTATTAACGCAATTAGCTATGCCGACGATATGGTCCCACTGGCCCCTCATGTGGATGCCCTTTAAATTATGCTAAATATATGCGAGGCTAAGGCGGCAACACTAGACATTGAGTACAATACTAGCAAATCTATTTGTATGCTAGTAAAACCGCGCACCATGCAAAGGTTCCAAATACGAAGGAATAATGTTTTAAATGGTGCTCAGTTGGATTATGTGGACAGTTTCCCCTTTTTATGTCACTTAATAACAAACGACCATTGTTACAATGCTGATATCTCTAAGCAACTCCGGAAATTAAACGCGGTTGGCAATCAGCTTATAAGGAAATTTAACATCTGCACGACAGATGTAAAAATACAGCTCTTTAAAACCTGCTACTACCCTATCTACTGTAACTCACTGTGGTGTAAGTTTACGAGAGCCACTATCAGTAAACTGAGAGTAGCATACAATTATATTTTCCGGAGGCTGGTTGGTGTACCTAGAAGAACGAGTGCTAGCTTTGTATTTGCGCATATGATGCTGACTGTCTTAAGATACGAGCTAGAAAAGCTGCCTATAGCCTCCAGGAGCGTATTTTAAAATCTGATAACCCTTTCCTGGAGGCCTTATGTATAAGTGAGGGATACAAATTATCTCCAATAATAGAAAGGCGGGACAGAATCCTGCTGGTGCAGGAAGATACCGATATTAACAGAAATGTTTGACATCTGTCTGCCTTTCCATGTTGTGGGCCCATTGTACGTACGTGAATGGCAGGCTGGGGGACGTCCCTGATAAGTGGCTGGCAGGTGACCATGTGCTTTCCTTCTCAAATGTACCCAGTCGCGCTTGTTCCAACTCAACTTAGGAATCTATGTTGCGTATGTCGGCCCTACTCTGGCATGTCTCCATGTATGTTCTTTTGGTGCCTAATTTGAATGCATTGGTAGGAACGCTGTCAAACTTGTTTCTGTGTTATCATTATTGTACCATCGACTGCTTCAATAAAGTTTATTACTTTAATTATTATTATTACACAACGCATCGTTGATTGCACAGCGTATCATTGATTACAAAGCGTATCGTTGATTATACAGCGTTCCGTTGATTATACAGCGTATCGTTGATTACACAAAGTTTCATTTATTACATAGCGTATCGTTGATTACACAGCGTATTGTTGATCACACAGCATTTCGTTGATTACACAGCGTATCGTTAATTACACAGCGAATCGTTGATTACACAGCATATCGTTGATTACACAGCGTATCGTTGATAGCACAACGTGTTGTTGATTACACAACGTATCGTTGATTGCACAGCATATCTTTGATTACACAGCGTATCGTTGATAACACAGCGTTTCGCTGATTACACAGCGTATCGTTGATTACACAGCGTATCGTTGATTACACAGCGTATCGTTGATTACACACCGTTTCGTTGATTACACGACGTATCGTTGATTACACAGTTTCGTTGATTACATAGCGTATCAATGATTAAACACCGTTTCGTTGATTACACAACGTATCATTGATACACAGTTTAGTTGATTACACAACGTATCGTTGATTACACACCGTTTCGTTGATTACACAGCGTATCGTTGATTACACACAGTTTCGTTGATTACAGTTTCGTTGATTACACAGCGTATCGTTCATTGCACAGGGTTTCGTCGATTACACAGGGTTTCGTCGATTACACACCGTTTCGTTGATTACACAGCGTATCGTTGATAACACACACCGTTTCGTTGATTACACACCGTTTCGTTGATTACACAGCGTATCGTTGATTACAGAGTTTCGTTGATTACACAAAGTATCGTTGATTACATAGCGTTTCGTTGATTACACAGTTTCGTTGATTACACAACGTATCGTTGATTACACGGCTCTTCGTTGATTACACAGTTTTTGTGATTACACAGCGCATCGTTGATTAAACACAGTTTCGTTGATTACACAACGTATCGTTGATTACACAGCGCATCGTTGATTACACAGCGTTTCGTTGATTACACAGCGTATCGTTGATTACACAGTGTTTCGTTGATTACTCAGCGTATCGTTGATTACACAGCGTTCCGTTAATTACACAGCGTTCCGTTAATTACACAGCGTTCCGTTTATTACACAGCGTTCCGTTTATTACACAGCGTTCCGTTTATTACACAGCGTTCCGTTTATTACACAGCGTTCCGTTTATTACACAGCGTTCCGTTTATTACACAGCGTTCCGGTTATTACACAGGGTTTCGTTTATTACACAGCGCTTCGTTTATTACACAGCGTTTCGATTGTTGCACAGCGTTTCGTTGATTACACAGCGCATCGTTGATTACACAGCATGTCGTTGATTACACTGCATATCGTTGATTACACAGCATATTGTTGATTACACAGCGTATCGTTGATTACACAGCGTATCGTTGATTACACAGCGTTTCGTTGATTACACAGGGTTTCGTTGATTACACAGCGTATCGTTGATTACACAGCGTATCGTTGATTACACACCGTTTCGTTGATTACACGGCGTATCGTTAATTACACAGCGTATCGTTGATTACACAGCGTATCGTTGATTATACAGCATATCGTTGATTACACAGCGTATCGTTAATTACACAGCGTACCGTGACTAATACATCGCATCGAGGATATAAAAACATGTAAAGTTTTTGTGAACATAAGTGTAAGAAAAAACAAAAGTACCATAAATGAATTAGATGTACGGTGCATAAGGAGAAAGCCGGGTTAGAAGAGAGAGAAGAGAGTACCGGCCTTCCGGCAGGGCCTGCAGCAACACATAAATCACTCTTGGACAGTAATAGGCAGCACGGGCCAAGGAATTAGGCCTACGACCTGTATCAATGTTTAGGCAGGCGGCATTAACAAGTCCTCTGCTGCTAAAGGACAAGAACAGCCCAAATCATGGTGGAGGCAATTGTTGAGTAGTGTTGGTGCTACTAAGGAAAGGTGGGACGGAGATTACTTTGCCGTACAGGAAAAAGGGGAAAAGCAGGAGCACACAAACCATATA
>SDVV010012012.1:0-15626 GCA_016164225.1 Gammarus roeselii
CCCAATTCGACTCGCCTCAAACTGTTTCGACTGATCTCGACGCACCTCGACCAGCCTCGACGCGACCCCTGCCCTCTGCGCCAACAATCCGCAGACTGTAATGGTTAATTGTTCTACTCATCCATCGCACTAACATTTTTCTGTGTAAGGGTTTTACAGCGCTGGGAGGGGGGAGCAGAGGTTCCAGGATTCAGAGGAGCCTCTTTAGGGTCCCACAGTTTCTCAAAAGGCTCCCAAAGGAGTCCCAAAAGGCCCCAGAAAGATCCAAGTGGACCACCCCAAATCCACCTGGTCTCCCAAGTCCCTCGGGTTCCCGAAACCCCGGGTCCCGCGGATCCCACGAGTACCTCCTCTCCCTGGGTCACCTCCTCTCAACCAACCTCGCTACATATAATAATAATGATAACAAATTCAAAATTTATCACCATGAAAAAAGGGCAGAGAAAAATAATAGAGCCCAAGCAAGAAGAAATAATAAAATACTAAAATAAAGTGTTAATGATCTATAAAATGAATAAGCATCCATCCACCCCAAAAAAATTTGAAGGAAAGCATTCTGGAGATCTGAAAATGCAGGTTTGTGCTTGGTTTGAAAATCTGAAGGAAAGCAGTCTGTACATCTGAAAATGCAGGTTCGTGCTTGGGTCGAAAATCTGAAGGAAAGCATTCTGGAGATCTGAAAATGCAGGTTTGTGCTTGATTCGAAAATCTGAAGGAAAGCATCTGGAAATCTTAAAATGTAGGTTTTATTGGTATCCTTTGAGTTATTGGTTCACAGTGCAAGTGCGACAGATACAAGGTTGCGCGTTGCCTACTCGGCTGTTCAATCTCTACATGGATGGGGTGATCAAGTGAACACGTGCGTTTTGGGTCAAGGTTTCCAATTGTCAGGTGCAAAGGGATAAAGTTGGCAGTTGAATAGGCTGCTGTTTGCGGATAAATAAACAAGCCAAGTTAAAGAATATTTGGTCAAAATATTCAGTACACCTGAATAAGGTTTCCACTATATCCATTGAAATGTTAAATTTTCTGGATGCTGCTCTACTATTACGAAAACTTTAAATGATTGGAAATGACTGTAATAATGTATTTTATTCCAAAAATATTCACGTCAAAGAAGTAAGTATCATGTTTAGCGTTGTCAGGTCTTGTAAAAAATTATTAAGCAAGGAAGATCGACAGACGACTAAAAAATCTCGTCGTGTGCATGTCTACCATCATTTGTTTTGCATTGGAGGAAACCCCATTTCCATTATTTCCTCTCGTGCAGCATAATTGTCTGACTGTACTTTCAATATAAGACGGGAGCGCGTCAGATTACTTGTCCTAAAATTGAAGGGGTGAGAAGCAAAGTTGCATAACAACATCAGCTGTTTAATGTTATTTATACGAAAACTCGAATGCAGTTAAGCAACTCTGCTTCTCAGTCGTTCAATTAATTTGCTAGAATATTAAAGATATTACGGGATCCATCACCGCCGGAGCATTGACACGAGCCTTCGTGAGCTCCTCGTAGGGCGTGGCCGTCTACTCTTGAGATTAGTGTTAGGATTGTGCAAGCAGGGCTCGTGAGTCTTGAGTCCTTTGACATCGGATAGATAAGATTAGTGACGAGGCTTTCTATCGCGCTGGAGTGTGTGTCTTTCGGGCGACAAACGCCAACCCAGCGACCAGTGAAGTGCTGCATCAAGTTAGATCATTTTTGTTCTTAGATTAGAGTAATAGGATTTACTACTACGTAAAGTCAATGTCCTTCAAGTGGCGAATGTCAAAGGTATAAATGTGTCACAGGAATTACAAGACTAGATTGGGGGGGTGGGGTTCATCTATAGGTAAAGAAACTCCTACTTTTTTTGTCAGCAGGATGATGACGGAGGGCTCTGGTGGGAAATCTTTCAAAGTCAACTGGATATGGAAGAAAAAAACGTATTTAAAATAATATAGTATCGTTAACGAAGATTTCCATTATAGGGTGAACCTTTCAGCCCCCACAAATGAATCGAGTAAGTCCCCACATTCATACGCGTTCATCACTAGGGTAAGGTCACTTGGGCTAGATACGTGGTAGGGTAAGCACATTCATACGCGTACATCACTATGGTAAGGTCACTTGGTTTAGATCCGTGGTTAGGTAAACACATTCATACGTGTCCATCACTAGGGTCACTTGGTTTACATTACTCAGTCTAGTCACAACATTCATGCGTGTGCATCACTAGGGTCACTTGGTTTACATTAATGGGGTCAAGTCACAACATTCATGCGTGTGCATCACTAGGGTCACTTGGTTTACATTACTGGAGTCAAGTCACAACATTCGTCGTGTCCATCACTTGGGTCCCTTGCTTAACATTACTGGAGTCAAGTTACAACATTTATGCGTGTGCATCACTAGGGTCACTTGGTTATCACTCTTGGTTGCCCATCTCCCCGCTTCTTAATTGAGGCAAGAAGGAAAGATAGAAGAGTGACCAGGTAAAAATTTCAGTGAATAAGGTCTCTACCGAGCAATAAAAACCTTGGGAAGTGATGTCCAACAAAAGCTTGATAACCATTAGAAGCAAAGGCCACTTACAGAATCCTTCCAACTCATAAGGTTGGTCAATGGTTGTAATCATATGAAGCAAAGGGCACTTACAGGACCCTTCTGGCTCATAAGGTTGGTCAATGGTTGTAATCATATGAAGCGAAGGACACTTACAGGACCCTTCTAGCTCATAAGGTTGGTCAATGGTTGTAATCATATGAAGCAAAGGGCACTTACAGGACCCTTCTAGCTCATAAGGTTGGTCAATGGTTGTAATCATATGAAGCAAAGGGCACTTACAGGACCCTTCTAGCTCATAAGGTTGGTCAATGGTTGTAATCATATGAAGCAAAGGGCACTTACAGGACCCTTCTAGCTCATAAGGTTGGTCAATGGTTGTAATCACATGCAGCACAGACCACTTACAGGATCCTCCTAACTCATAAGGTTGGTCAATGGTTGTAATCATATGAAGCAAAGGCCACTTAGAGGATCCTTTTCACTCATAATTTTGGTCAATGGTTGTAACCATTGAGCGCAACCAACCAACAGAGCAAGTAGCAAGTTATCGTTTCAGCAACCCACTAACTGTAGCGATAACTGGCTACTTAAATAAATGGTTCTATTTTCTTTATAACACAAAAAGCACCCAGAGTATTCGAACCCCCATGGCATGAACCTGAATAGTTATTGTTTGCGTCTGCCCGCCGTGACAACTGATTATTCTCGTTTCTTCGACAATTCTGGTCACTTTCTTCAGCTCTGGTAGAGCACTTAAGGTTGTAAGATTTATCCAACAGCTGATACAGACACCAGGCCGCATCCCCCAGAAAGGGGAGTGGCCGACGGCAAGGCGCACATCACACCTTCATTCGCTAACACTCACACAAATTAGCTCGCGACCATCCTCTCCCCTCCCTCCCCAACCCACGACCATCCCGACAGCGGGATGCCCAGGGCGGGAAAGCACATCAGAGCAACGTCAAAATCATCCATTCACAAACATTCTTCACTCACGTCAGTTCATTGCACGCTCTCTTGCTACTTCCATATTCATGTCTCTCCTTCCTAACGCCTGCTTCACACCATCCATCCACCCAAACTTCGGTCCACCTCTAGGCCTGCAACCACTCGCCTCCGCATTCATCACCCTATTTAACAAACTACCTACATCAATCCTCTCCATGTGCCCAAACCATCTCAGAACACGCGAATCCACTCTGTCCACCAACTTCTTCACCATCCCTGTTCTGATTTGAACCACGTCGTTGGTGATCCGGTCTCTCAGCGTTACTCCAGCCATGCTCCTCAAACATTTCATCTCGAAAACATTCAACCTTCTTCTCTACTCTGCTCTCACTTCCCAAGTTTCAGCTCCATAGAGCACAACTAGGACAATGCTTTCATCCCCAACGTCCTTCAGCTCATTACTTTCTTCAGTGCACCTATCACTTTACACCCCTCCTTCACTCGCGTCTTCACTTCAGTTTCCACTAGTTCAGTTATCTCCACATGGGAGCCCAGATACTTAAAACACTGAACTTCCTCCAAGAGCATTTAGGGGGACACTTATTTTGCTCGCATCGACAGTTCTCGAGCATCCCATTACTTTTACCCACGTTCACTCGAAGCTTCCTCCTCTCACACACTCTACCAAACTCAGACACTAGCCTACATAGCTTCTCCTCTGAATCCGCAACCAGGGCAGTATCATCCGCAAATAGCAACAGGCTCAACTGCCAACTCCGCCCATTCGCTTTCAATTGTTCCAAGCCACGACCCAGCACACTCGCGTTAACCTACCTGACTACTCCATCCATATAAGAGGTTGAACAGCCCAGGAGACATCACGCAGCCTTGTCTCAGTCCCACTTTCACTGTGAACCAATCACTCACCTCGCTTCTCACCCTGACACATGCTTGGCTGCCAACATAGAAACTCTGCACCGCTTTCAACAGATGTCCAGCCACTCCATACAGACGCAACACCTCCCAGTCAATCCTGTCGTATGACTTCTCCAGATCCACGAAGACCCAGAACCCATCCTTTCCTTTTGCAAGGTACTCCTCACAGACTTGTCTCACTGACAAAATCTGATCGGCACACCCTCTACCACTCCTAAAGCCACACTGTTCCTCTCCAATTATGCAGTCCGTACAGTCTAATCCTGTTGATTAGCACTCTCCCGTACAGCCTACCAACCACACATAACAGACTGATACCTTTCGAGTTGCAGTTTTCATTTTTATCTCCTTTGCCCTTATATAGCGGAACAATGCAGGCACTGCGCCACTCAATCGGTACCATGCCTGCCACAGAACACAAGTTCAGTAACCTTACCAACCATTCGACAATAGTTACTCCACCCTTCTTCAGGCACTCGGTCGCAACGCCATCCAAACCAGGGGCTTTCCCTGCTTTCATCACCTCCACCTCTTTCCTGTTAATGACCGTCACTAGTCTTTCTCCCAAAACTGGCATCCGAACACCACTACCCACAGCAACAATGTCAGCCTCCACATTCAACAACTCATCAAATTACTCGACCCACCTCTTCCGTACATCTTCACTTTCCAGCAACACCAGGACGGTTTCATCTTCCACCACTTCCTTCTTTCCGGTCTCTCCCTTTCTCACCCTATTCACCTCTTTTCAGAGCACCTTTTTGTTCTCAAAATTCTGGCACAACCGTCTGTCCCACCTGGCATCAGCGTCCCTTTTGGCTCTTCTCACCACCCGCTTCACCTCTTTTCTCCTCTCTTCGTAGCTTTCAAAAACCACCACCGACTTCACCTGCAGCAACTCCTCAAACGCTCCTCTTTTCCGTACCACCGCCAGTTTCACTTCCTCGTTTACCACTTGCAGCCTTTCCTTCTGCACCCGCCCACATAGCGCACCACACACCTTCTTCGCGTATCTCAGCAACGCATCTCTTAACGTCTCCCATTCTCCCTCCACATCTCTCAAGTCCTGTCCTCTCACGTTGTCATATTCTTCCCTCAACGCCTGCTGAAACTACTCGGCTCTACTTTTCACATTCAGTCCACTCACTTTCTCTACCTCTTTTCTTCCTCCCACTCGTTTGTTGCCCTTCCACTTCTGTTCACTCTTAATCTACCTTCCACCAGCAGATGGTCAGACACTACTCCACCCACCCCTCTCAACACCCGCACATCCATCAGTGCTCTCTCCATCACTTATCCATGCGTACTTGTGGATATCCCGCTTCTTGACAGCTATCCAACAGCTACAAACAGAAAAACGCTAGAAAGGTGAAATAACCTCGGTCATTAACATAAAAACATCTATTCTCCAAATCTATTCAAATACATCTATTGAAAATTGCTGGAGGCCGATGAAATTTAGAATGTCTAAGTCTTCAAATACATCTATTGAGTATTCCTGGAGTCTTATTACGGTTAAAACGTGACGATCTTCAAATATAGTTATTGAGAACTGCTGGTAGCTGATGACATTTAGAATATAACGATCTTTCACACATCTATTCAATTATATAGAATATGAAAATGTACTATTAAAATCAAACAATAAACATAAACCACATATTAATTTTACCACAAAGATAAATTACAAACAAATTACGAAGTCGTTAAATCTTTCAAAGAGACAATCGCACAACAGGCTTGGACGAGCGATGAACTGAAAAATAGCAAAAAAAAATACAGTCCCTCATGATGTCCGCCCCTCTCTTACGTGGTTGCACGACCTACTTGATATTCACGTACAGGCAAGTTGTTTACGGGGCACAAATTCACGCATGACTACAATGAAGTTCTCTTGATGTGAGTCCAATAAAAGCAATGAGACAAGCAGAGCTTGACAAGACAGTGTAACTAATACTTTGTCAGAGTATCTTTTCCAACTACCTGGCTGAATAAGGGTATAGTATAGGCAAGATGCCTCTCCAAGCGTTGCGACAGACTTTATTGCGGTACGAAGATAACATTCCTCGCACAGCAACTCGCCTGAATGTAAAAAGAATTAGGCGCATCATATGAGAACAAATTGGTACCTACTGACTCCACACTTTTCAACCTTCATTACATGAGATGTTGTTGGTTGTTAGACCATAGGAGAAACTGATGGACAATTGGACGGTAAAAAAAACACGGCAATAGTGTTGGCATCGTCGGCTCAATCTAACACAACCAGTAAATCATAGCCAGTGAATTACACCGTACACTAAAAACCTACGGCACACTTGTAAAGCCTACCTAAAACCGAGTCAATATCCCGCTGGGTAATAAAGCTAACATTATTTGGAAATGAAGAGCATTTAGTAACCTATACGAAGTCCAGAATGTTGCAATATGATGCATTTAAAATAGTCAACCAACGCCGTTACCCAACATTAATAAATGATAAAACAATTAGGTACAATAATAACGAAAACAGTCCAGCAAAGATTATTAGTTGTACATACACAAGGCACAACAATATATTCGTTATTAGTTCAATGCAGAATTGACTTATTCATTATATTTGAGTGACGAGGATTTCTAGTGTACTGGAGTCCATGCCTTTCTGGCACCTGATTGACTTGTAAATTAGATTAGAGTGACACGGCTGCTAGTGCACTGAGTCCATATCCTTCTGGCACCAATCAACTCGTAGATTCGAGTGACAAGACTTTCTAGTGCAATGAATTGACTTGTAAATTATAATGGAGTGATTGGATCTACTACTGCGTGGAGTCAATGCCCCTTTTGTTGCGAATGTCAAAGGTAATCACAAGTACGGATTGATTTGCAAAACCACTTTTAAATATCAACTCCCAGAACTAAAAATGCGTACAAAAACAACAGATGTGAGTTTCTAGAAAACAAGATATTAAATTATCGTGTCTCAAATAAAACCATCTCCCCACTCTTATCACTATAAATGCTAAACGGTATCTTGCCAAGAGTTTTGCACGTAAGTGAAATGCTTTCCAGTCGTTAAGTGAACTTGAGAGATTGGGCTAGCAGTGCTTAGATTAGAGCGACGTGGTTTTCTAGCCCGTTAGAGGCAATACCTTCCTAGCCCCAAGCGCCAAGTCTAGCTATGTTTAGCAAATCAAGACATCAAGAGATGGAGAACGGGGAACCTTTATAATGATTACTTTCAAGTCAAATAAAGGGGAACCTTTATATGATGATCACTTTCAAGTCAAATAACGGGGAACCTTTATAATGATCACTTTCAAGTCTAATAACGGAAACCTTTATAATGATCACTGCCAAGTCGAATCACCTTAAATACGCACCAATAGAGATCAGTGTTTAGGTATACCCAAGCTCGGCCCAATTTCCGTTACTCTGCCGATAACCTATTCTAAATGCATCCACGGAAGGTTTTATACATGGTTAGAGCGCCTGCGCTCTCCTTGCTGTTACGATAAACGTTCACACATCGAGGCATGGAAGATCAATTGAGTATTTTGTTGGCTAGAAACAAATCAATAAATTCTCCATACGAGAACAATAGCAAAACAGTAAGCTTTAAAATTTCGTAATGAATAGAATAAGGGGTGGCATCCCTTTTAGCAGGTGGAGGTCACCGCGAGCTTTGATATGTGACCTATATTACAGCTGATCTGTAAGCATTGACAAGTATGCATATCACAGTGATATCTTTTTAAGAAATTCTATCTAAGTTTTTAAAAATATATATATATTATTGGAGATAAAAACATGAAGGCATGTGATTAACAACGGCACCTTGCCCCGCTAAAAAACACTACGTCATTGGGATGTCGAGATCAAGCAGTAGCTTTCAAAGGAGTGCTCCCAATTCAAGAAAAACAGTTTAATACAGCTCGGTAGGGCTCAATCAGCAATCACAGGTACAACGCTTCATCAGAAGTGCTAGACGAGGGCGACTCGTCATCAGAAGTGCTCCACCAGGGTGACTGAGTCGGTGGCTGTCCGGCAATAGAAGAGAAGATCAGACTAGAGTGACAGGGACTACTAGCGCGATGGAGCGACATAAGAAGAAATGGTTTAATCATTGTAACGATGGCACTCAGGGACTGCTGCGGTCGATGCTTGCATTAAAACGTGAGCCGATCGACGGTGATAGCGGTGGTCCCTCTTCTTTTTTTTTTCAAATGGAGGAAATCGAAGCTAGCAGAGGAAAAACACACAGCAGTACCAACAAAGGCAGCCACTTCATAAGACGGAACCACCAGGTATCGCCTTGCGAACTCCTGGCGCCACTTCTACCATCAGCTCTTTGTCCACCACCTTCAGCACCAAGCAGATGCCTCTCCCAACACGTCCCGACCTGCTGATAGGATCAGAGTGACGGAATTTCTTGTGCTGTGGAGTCGCGATTCATCACCGAAAATCAAATCAGCAAATTATAGGCGAATGTTGCAATAAATTATCGTCTGTCTCCGAGTTTGTTTGGCTGACGGTATCCTCGAATTACTTTAATCACATACCGACCTGTAAAAAGTCAGTTACCCCCTCCTACTGAGGATGACGGAGCGTAGAGAACGGTCACTATGATGGCTGCTACT
Source organism: Gammarus roeselii (assembly GCA_016164225.1). NCBI lineage: Eukaryota > Metazoa > Arthropoda > Malacostraca > Amphipoda > Gammaridae > Gammarus > Gammarus roeselii. The sequence continues at coordinate 9,052 of SDVV010012012.1, forward strand.
GCCGCAACCAGGCTGGCCCACAGCGCCGTCCCACGCGGCCACAGCTTGAACGAAGCGGCGGAGGAGGAGTCTGGGGCTGGGGTGGGATGGAGAGCTTCAAACTCGCGTTGCTGAGCGGGAGGCAAGTCGAAGTAGACCTGGTCGGGTCCTATAGTCTCCTGTAGCCACAGGAGGGACTCCATGTTGACGGTGTCGGATGCTGAGCTCCACACGGTCAGGGTGCTATCGGGGACCTGACGGTGGAAAGGAGAGGGCGTCATCAAAAAAGATGCCGATACAGACACAAGACCGAATCCTCCAGGAAGGGGGATGGCCGACGGCAAGCCGCCCCTCACACTTCACTCATACACTCACACAAACTTAGCCCTTCTGCGCTGCGCTAAGGGTCTGGCCGGGGGACCCCGGAACACACACTCTGGGTCAGGAGTGCGGTCCGAGGTCAGTGTCAGTAGCAGGGCTCGACAGTAAAACTTGTTTACCCCTGCCGCGTCATAGGGACATAGTGACCACGATCATTCCGTTTCTCAACGCGACGCCATGGGAGGGAAAGCACATCAGGGCAGCGTCGAACTCATCCATTCACAACCGTTCTTCACCCACGCCTATCTATTGCACGCTCTCCAGCTTCCTTCACACTTGTCTCCTTCCTAACGCCTTTTTCGTGCCTTCCATCCACCCAAACTTTATCTGACTCTAGGCTTACGTCCACTCACCTTTGCCTTCATCATTCTCACATCTTCCATTCTCATCATGTGCCCGAATCATCTCAGCACATGTGAATATACTCTGATCTCTAACTTCTTCTTCACCATCCCCGTTCTAATTTAGATCTTGTGTTTCATCGTCCCACCAGCCTAGCTTTAAACATTCCATTTCGAAAACTTTCCATTCTCTTCGCTCTTCTGCTCTCATTCTCCCAGTTTTAGCTCCATTGAGTACAGTTGGGACAATTACACCCACATACAACCCTCTCTTTGCTTCCATCCCCAACGTGCTACAGCTCATTACACACTTCAGTGCACCCAACTTTTTACACATTCATGCACGGCTTCACTTCAGTTTCCACCAGTTCAGTCATCTCCACATGAGAGCTCAGGTACGTAAAACACTGAACTTCCTCCAATAACTCTCCATAAAGGAGGACACGGATTCCGCTTGCATCGACATTCCTTGATCATCTCATTGCTTTACTCTTACCCACGTTAACTCATCGCTTCCTCTTCTCATACACTCTGCAAAACTCCGTTTCTAACCTACACAGCTTCTCTTCACAGTCCGTCACCAGTGCCGTATCATTCGAAAATAGCAGCTGACTTAACTACCAACTCCGCCCATTCGCTTCCAACAGCTCTAAGCCACGACCCAATACACTCGCGTTCACCTCCCTGACCACTCCATCTATGTAGAGATTGAACAGCCAACGACCCATAACGTAGCGTTGTATTAGTCCCACTTTCACCGTGAACCCAGCTCTCACCCCGCTCCCAACTCTGACGCATGCTCTGCTACCAGCACTTCTCACAGACTTGTCTCACTGCAAAACCCAATTCGGTTGACCCACTACCATTCCTAAAGACACACTGTTCTTCGCCAATTGCACCATCCATACTGTCTCTAATTCTCTTATCAACACTCTCCCGTACAACTTACCGACAGCACATGACAAACAGATACCTCTCGAGCTGCAGTACTCAGGTTTATTTTCTTTGCCCTTATATAGCGGAACGATCCAAGCACTGCGCCACTCAACCGGCACCAAACACAGGTTCAGTAGCACCAAGCACTGCGCCACTCAATCGGCACCAAACACGGGTTCAGTAGCATCACCAGCCATTCGACTATCATTACTCCACTTTTCTTCAGGCGCTCAGTTGCAACGTCGTCCAAACAAGGGGTTTTACCTCTTTGTATCACTTCTACCGCCTCTCGCACTTCTTTCTTAGTATTGTCCACCACTAGTCTCTTTCCCAACATCGGCATCCGTGCACCATCACTCACAGTGACAATGTCAGCCTCTCTGGCATCCTCAACATTCAGCAACTCATCAAAATACTCGGCCCGCCTCTTCCGGGCCTCAAAATTCTGGCATAATCGTCTGCTTCACCTAGCGTCAGCGTCTGTCTTTGCTCTCCTCACCACCCGCTTCACCTCTTTTCTTCTCTCTTTATAGTTGTCATATGGCACCGAGGACCTCGCTTGCAACCACTCCTCATAGGCTCCCCTCTTTTGTGCCGTCGCAAGTTCGACCTCTTCGTTCCACCATTCGCAGACCATCCTGTGACACCCGATCACACGGCGCACACCACACAATTTTCGCCTACCTCGTTAACTTCTCTCCGAACGTCTCCTATTCATTCTCAACATTCTCAAGTCCTGCCCTCTCACGCTCTCCTAATCTTCCTTCCACCAGTTGATTGTCAGACATTCCACCACTCTCTCCTCTCAGCACACGCACATCCAACAGCTTCCCGACCACTCTCCTCGAAATCAGCACAAAATCCACAAGCGTTCTCTCCACCACTGCACAATAGACCATTCTTACCTATGTGTACTTGTAAATATCTAGCTTTTTGAACAAGCGTTTCCAACCAACAGCTCCTGCTCCATGGTTAAACCCATCAGGTTCTCTCCACTGTCATTTCTACAGGAAACGCCATACATCCCTACCACATTCTCCACCAATTCATTTCCCACTCTCGCATTTAGGTCACCCTGTACAACCACGTTGTGTTGACATCCAAAACTCTCAAAACACTCACTCGGATCAGTCGAAAATTGTTCCCTCTTCTCCTCACTTCTCTCGCTACCAGGTCCGTACGCACTCAGAAACTCCCTTTGTATACCCAACTCAACTCTAACCCCCATCAAGCTTGAAGACCCCTCTCTCCACTCGGTAACGCTACTAGCCGACCGATCACGCCCTACTCATCGAAAGGATGGTGCGCCTAATTCATAATCCCGTTATTGAAAAGCTGTGTAAATTCTAAAACTGATCATGTGCAGAATAGGAAAAAAGAACTCTTCAATTCGTTCTGACGAATAAGAACTCCCCAGAATAAATAATTCCCAAGTACAAAAAAACACCATCGAAAGCTACTCCCCAACCCCCTAAACTTAGCTTACTAAGCCATCAAGCCTCACCCACCAACCCATTAAACATTGCTTTCTAAACCATCAAGCCCTACTCTTCAATCTACTAATCATAGCTAGGTTTCCCTGAGCAATCAAGTCTCATGTCCCAACTCGGTATCACGATTTTCAACGTTGTCAAATGTGGCCGGTTCTCAGTAACAAAACCACAAGTATCTTGTATCAGGTAGTATCACTGTATTGTACCACTTTACATCTTGCAGCTTAGAATCGTGCTACGATTTCATAACACCCCACTTACTGAATTGTAATTATTTTCTTTATCATCTTCTGATACTCCGCCGATCATGTCTGGTACAAGGTTGGTGCCCAGAATCATGATATCATTTCTTCATTGACAAGCAGATGGGAACAGCTACGCGATAGTTTAGCTTTGCATTCAACCTTAATCCCGCAATAGGAAGTAACCTTGCGCAAACGCGCATCCGACGATACGCGTATCCGACGATACGCGCATCCGACTCTCATTTGTATTATTCCCGTTTTAATTCCGTTTTCGAATCGTCGACATAATTGTCACATCCCGCATTTAATTATAGTATTGCATTCATATCTGCTGACTACAAGAAATCACAAGAAATAGAACTCAAGCTAACGGTCCATTTTCCCACCGGCAAATTCTATAACAGTTCAAGATGGTTCAGGCTAAGCTAGAATGTGGCATCTGCCACACCTCGTACGCCTCCGAACTAATGGATTGCAAAAGTTCTTCTGGCTCTGCCAGGACTTTGCGTAGCAGTCCCTCAAATGGGGAATGCAAGACATTGCGCTGTAAATTTTGTGAAGCGGCAGAGGAAACAAAACAACTGAAAGCATAAATCAGTCACGCCTCCGATGGATTATCCAAAACGAAGACAGTCTCATCCAATGGTTCATCCATAACAGAGACAGTCAACACGGATACCCGATTGCTAGCTGTTGAATTAAATTTAAAAAACGTACTGAAACAGTTTCACGAATTTAAAGATTTGATAAGCAGCGAATTAGCAGCAGTCAAAGAAGCTGTCGAGGCCACTCAAAATCAAGAGAAAGAACTCCAAGTGCACCTAGAATCCGATTTTGCCAAGAAGCTTTCAGCTCTAGACGCTGAGACAAACGATCGTATTAAACAGATAGAAAACCCGGTCAAAGATAGCGAGGCACTGTACACAACTAGTTAGTAGGAGGCAGCCACGCTGTGACATTACAACACACGTTGGACCACAATCTCACCACTTAACCGATTTGATGTATTGCCCGATGAAATGGACTCTCAGAATACAGAGGAAATTATTGTGATTGGTGATTACAATGTCACCTCCTTCAAATACAAATCAGCGAAAAGGGAGAATTCAACTGAAAATACTTGGCAAAGCTGATTTCAAAGTTGACGAGATCGAAGGCAATATCACGAAGGAAAGGATACGTTCATCTAAGCGAAATATAATGCAAGTCGGAGCTAAAAATGTGTCACAGACGGAATCGACATAGAAAGGTATGAAGCCATGCTAAACAACATCAAACCTTCACACGCAAACCTCCATGTCACTGGCATCCTGCCCCATCCGAAACAAAGTAAATACAAGTTAAGCAAGATGATTTTACTCGACGATTGCCTAGCAACTTTCTGCAAAGCTCAGAAAAACTGTCTCGGATCATTGGGATACGATGATCGAGCAAAAGTACTATAACTTCAATAGAATCACCAACAAGGCTTGCATCAACACGTATGGACTTGATACCATCGAAAACATCCTTAAAAACATCGGCGCTGGACTTGTCAACGAAAAGAAGACAAAAAACGTAAACGATATCATACCAACAACTCCGCCAGCAGTGTCCGACGAAACGACACAGAGACCCGCCCGTTTAATCACGAGATACACAACAAATACAAGTGCCCATCAAAACACCACCACAGGTCCTAGCAAAAAAGTTCCTGTCATCAATCCAGTCCGAGTTAGAGGCAAAAGTCGCAGCTCCGCAAGTACAACCCGTGTAAACAAAAACTAAAGTCTTGGTTCCGACACAAGACCTCAGAGTTGAGGCAAAATAAGTCAAGCAAATCCAGCCAATGCGACTAACTGTACTCTCAAATGTTACTACGTGAACGCTAGAAGTCTCAGAGACAAAATCGAAGAATTAGGAATCGTTGCATTGAATGGAAGTATCGACATAATAGTAATCACAGAATCGTGGATGAAATTGAGCACCAGGCATTATTAAGGCGAATTTACTCTTCCCGGTTACTCACTATTTCACGAAGATAGACAAGGCCGAGAGGGCGGAGGAGTGCTGTTTCTTGTGAAAAACGCTCTGCAAATATTAGAAGTCACCATTCCAATCAACAGGATGCGACATAGTTTCAATCCAAGTAGTCGATAAACATATAAAATGTCAAGTCACTCTCGTCTATCGCCCCCCCTAAAAGCAAGGTTGCAGATGATATAGATCTTTACAACACCCTCGTCAATGTTGTCACAACACAACACAGTATTGTGCTTGGCGACTTCAATATCCCCGACATTGATTTGGAATCAGACGAATGCACTGCTACCGGCCAACGTCTGATTGATTTTGCAGACGATAAGTTCATGACCCAAATGGTGAAGACACCTACAAGAGGTAGCAACATTCTTGATCTCCTATTTAGTGCAAGCGATTCTCATGTCACGAACGTCGAAGTAGGCGAACCACTCGGAACTAGTGACCACAACTGTATCTGTTTTTTTATAGAGCTCGAGTAAAAAACATCAACAAACTGCGAAAAAGTCCCTAACTTCAGATTAGCTAATTTTGATGGGTAAAGAGAGTCAATAGCGTCAGCACATATAACCCTCGGAGAAGATGTCAGTCAATAGCTTGATTATTTCTTGACTGCACTTAAAAATATCGAACATTAGCATATCCCGCGCAAAAACAGGCGAACAGCAGTCTATCAGCTCAATTACTGGAAAGGAGAATTGCAGCGCCTTCATTCACGCAAGAAAGCAAAGCATTCGATAAAGCAGAGACATCCACATGACAACGTAGGAAAAAATGAATACAAAATTAGCAGACGAGATCTAAAGAGGGTCCTGAAATGTAAGAAGAAAGATTATGAAAATGAAATTGGTGCCGATGCCGAAGCTAATCCGAAATAATTTTTCAGTAATACAGATACAAACACTAGGCCGCATCCCCCAAAAAGGGGAGGTGGCCGACGGCAAGGCGCACCTCACACCCTCATACGCTCACACTCACACAACTTAGCCCTAAAGTGCTAAAGGGTCCACCGTTAGCCCTCAACTACGCTTTGGGTCACGAGTGCAGTCCGAGGATCCGTCGTCAGCAGCAGGGCCCGACAGTTTTCACTGGTTTACCCCCGCCGCGTCATAATGGCTGCCCCCCCCCCCCACCCACGACCATCCCAACAGCGGGATGCCAAGGGCGGGAAAGCACATCAG
>SDVV010012013.1:0-15626 GCA_016164225.1 Gammarus roeselii
GTTGACTATCCCCAACTCTTCTTTCAAGGAAACACTCGACATGAGCACTCGTGCTCGTTTGTTTTCCTTACTCTAATCTAATCTAATCTAATCTACTACTCAGCAGATATAATTTAAATATTCCATGCACTCTACTGTTTGAGGAGCTGTCGAATATGATTTGGATGCAGTTGTTCATCAACGAGTAATTTATTTACATCCCTGTTGCGATTATATGTATATAAACGATGTTAGACAGTACCTCTAAACTGGACCGATGACTGATAGGTCAGACAAAATATAATTTGAATGCGGATTTTTTTAAATTACTTTTTCGGTTTTCAAATCTTTGCATTCATACATTTTTGTTTTAAATGAAACAACAAAATGATGTTCAATATTAATACACTTTTACCAGTCAAGTTCTATAAGTATATGACATTCAATGTTTGGAATGAAAAATTTCAAATAAATGATATAATCCATATTCTAATAGCACCATAATTGACAATAATAGATTCAATTTCAAAACACACCTTTCCAACTTCAAATTTACCCAACATTCCATTTAATCAATCTTTCTGTTTGTTAGTTATCGATACCTCGTTGCGTCATCTGTTTCTGAAAAGAAATTTCAAATGTTATGAGTGATAGCCTTCTAAATTTAAAGACCGCTGTGTCGAGCAAGACTTCAATTCTAATTAGCTATAATCCCACGAGAAAAGACCTCATTTTGTTCCCAAAGTTATGCAGTGAGACAATGATAAGTTTGCATTAGTTTACAGGAATTCTCGGAATAGTCAATAATTGAATGTCCATAATTTTTCCGATATGTGTGAAGGTAAAATTCAGATATTATGAAGGTCGTATTTGTATGCAAGCTTCTGTTCGGCCATGACCATTACTATTTATTTTTAAGACGTGCCCCTCTTCTCAGTAAAGAGGGGCCTTGGAGGGGTGGCATCACTTTTCAATACCGTACTTTGGGATGAGAGTTGCCAGGAATTGCTGGGAAAGAATTGTACGGATAATTGGTAGGAACGGAGAGGAGAGGAATGAGGTTAAGAGCCTCTGAGTGAAATGAAGAGACATGGAAATTTTGAGGTGGAGAAGATGGTTGTCAAAGAATTTTGAGAGGAATTTGAAGATGTCCTTGATGTCACAATGCGAGTGAGGGAGGGTGAGACGGGGAAAGGAAGAGGTTACCCGGACTATTTCGAGAAAACTATGTTAAAATTATAAGATGAGAGCAAAACGTATGGCATTTCGCCACCTAATTGAGTATGTCACTTTCGATGAAGTAAATATATCCTCTCATTACGTCAGTTTTGCAAAATTGTAATTTTTGTTTACCCTCTCTCAGATACATTATTATAATGGGACGGTAACGTTAACTGATTTATACGTTATAGGATAAAACCCTACCACTTCAATTTCAATTATTACTTTGAGCCTTTCCCAGTAAGACATTATTTATATATGAATTATTGCTATGAATATGTGCTGGGTTTGAGAATTTTTCGATACTAACCACCACACAGGACTCTATATATCTTTCCCTATCGTTTTCAAATCATATCGCAGATTGGGTAGAACCCACCAAGGGGTTCCAATTATATCCCGATAATACAGGTATACATTCACAATTATGCACAATCAAGCTGCATCCTAAAGATCTAATCAAACTCGTTAAAACATCACTTTTCCTAAACAATATTCAGACACGTCTCGAAGTTTTTCTAACTTGAGAAATAATTGTATATATAAAAACAATTCTCCAACAATTCATAAATAAATTGTATGCCTGTTAGAAAGCGTTGTAGAGCGTCTGCACAAAATTTCATTGAGCTTGAAGAGCCACTCAATTAGACAAGTTATCTGTTATATGCATTCTGTAGGTCATATTCATACAGAGCGTCTTTTCAAAGTAGCTATAATTTCAGTGCCAACACAACAAGGGGACCATCCATAATAAATACGGGCCGAGCTGTTTTCGAAATAAATGTTCGACAACTCGTCTGGTTTGCTCTATATGACGTATTGAAAGTTATCCGATCAGATTTTGTTAATCTAACCTATTTTGATTGTTCCTGTTGAATATAGTTGGAGCAGAAAGCAGCCTGCAACACAGAAGCACTATCTAGACTAAGCCCGTGTCGTATTAAACACAGGCTGCCTATGTATTCTACTTTAAAAAAATCACTTATTGGGTGTGAAGCTGTTAACTTTTTTTGTTGACCGGTTGTCGCAGCCAACTCTGGTTAAATAAGTAATTACTATCTATACATGTAAATTCAATATTAACTGAAACATCTCTGTTATAGGACGTTTCATTCCCATGTAAAACTCAAGGTTCGCTCTGTCAATCACGTGTTTAGTACCATGGAAAACACGGTATAATTCGTTTGCAATCAGCCATCAATTCCGTTATATATATATCCATTACATGAATTGCTAATGGAAATCTCAAATTAACTATAAAAAGGTTATGTAAACTCTTTCATCGAATAATGGCCCATCAATTATCAACTTAAATGAGATAACTTGGGACGGAGGGTTACTCAGTACTTTTCGAACTCCATGAAAAATATATAATGTTAAATGCTTCGTTGCACTATCAATTTACTTCTTTATTCTCAAAATTTGAATCAATATATATTGACCACAACATTTTTTCGTGATCCTGACTGGTATCCTATTCCAATAACCCTAGAACCCGCCCAAATTTCTCAGTAATGACCCCCCAACCCACGAACCACTCCCTCATGTCCACGCTCTGACAGATCTTGTCGATTTGTTGGCGGGACGCCAGCTCACGCTTCGTGTAGATCGCGAGGGGCTCCTGGGCCAGTCTGTGGGTAATGAAACGGTGGGGAGGAGAAGCCGGACCAGTGTATGGGCAATGGGACCGTGGGTAGGGACGGTGGGTAGGAACGGTGGGTAGGGACAAGGAATAGGGCAGAGAACGATTTCGGTCGAGGAGATAGATGTTGACTTCAGGGGCAGTGGGGTCGGCAATAGTTTGGTTTGAGTGTAATTGAGTTGAAAGATGAGTGCTGGCAAACAAAAATATTGTTTTATGCCAGCTGTCCGTTCAATTATCATGTTCTTTTTGGTGGACTGGGAACTGATCTAAGAAGGTGAAGCTGGGTGGCTAATAATGTTCCTAAGGGAACCGAAACGTTTCTTAGTTAAATATCGTCATCAGAAGCATGAAATACGAAGATATTCATCTCTGTACGGAACTAGAAGCTTCGTTCAAAGATGTCATAATAGAATGTGGCCTCATGCGCATCACCTTCGTTCCCGCGACAACACTCCATGCAGCACCGTATGTCTGTTCGACAATCATCCATCCCCTGCCGTCATTGGCAGGTCTATTTTACTTTTTTAGGCGATATATATATTAACAATATTCGATATAATCATTATTGTAAAAACCCACAACAGATAACTGTACATGTACTGTAATCTTGTAACACACAGAACATGATGCTCGTTAGTGCTTGATGGGAATACGTATGACGGAGTGAAACAATGTAAATAATTTTCCATAGTTGCCTATTTGTTATTTGGGAAGCTTTGTGAAAATTTAATGCGAAAGTGTTGCTTAGGCTTGAATTCTTTTGATACATCAGCTTTTTACAGCATGTTATACAGCAGCGCTGCTTTCCTGGCATGAGTTAGAAAAGAAGCGAGAGGCTGCTCTCACTAAACTTTTAGGAGGACTTTCCGCGAACATATTCCGATAGATTTTCTTCAATACACGTCAGTTTTAATCCTTGGTAAAAGGGACCTAATATAATTCCATCGAGAGGAGAAATGATTTCAGGTATTCGGTCGAGCAACTATGCATTCGTGCGCTTAGGAAAAGTATTAACAACCGCCGGCACTTAGAAAATGGGTCATGAAAGTTTTCCATGGCACGTCCACTGCACTCATTGCTTACGACTGTTCACTCAGTGTTGATGTTTTTGAGAGAAGTAAACTTCTTTTAATGCATTCCGAAAAAGAGAAGTTAAAAAAAATCTCAAGTCTGCTAGGAGATGCGCCAACCTATCATTAAATATTGCTCCAGTATCCGTCCTATTTGCGATAATTTAGTTCTCAGGAATATGATCAAAATATTAGGTTTCAAATAATCATTGTTTGGTTATGATGCCTAGGTTCTTGATAATTGAACTGCAAAATATTTTAATTTCAGGGCATCATTTGATATCAAACTGTGCTAGAGAACTCAGAAAATCGGCACTATGAAACAGCTTTATTCTTTTATTTAGTCGTTTTGGGAGCTTCATAATCGCCCTCTACTACCTTCTTTGTTAAGTGAACTGCAAGTAGGAAGGCCGATCATATTTTCTTAAGCGACAGGGCTAGAAGAGATGAAGCTATGTACTACAACTAACGTATCTTCGGCAAAGCTTACACCTTGAAATGTGTAGATGTATGATGAGTTTCTGTTTGAACCAAATGATACGCGGTAAAAAAGGCGTCCGTTACCTGTTTGGTGACACAAAGAGTTTACGTCACGTCACTTGGCCTTACAAACAATGCTTCCTATGACTGTGCCTGAGGTGTATATGGACCCTGACTTAACAGCAAGATGAGTTCGACGCTGCTCAGGTGGTCGACGTCAAGGTAATACAAATCATATGGGTTATACATACAGAACGAAATGGTTCTCATGATCATAACTAATCATATGTTCACTATTTTTGAAGGATTTTTAGACCAAAAGCCTGTAACAGTCACAGTCGACAGCATAAAACACTAACTAATCAGAGCACACCAACTTCGAGATGTTTTTTTTATTCAAATCACGTTAAACTGATAACGAACGGGAATACTTTTCAAACCCCTAGCCTTCTCCTAGTATTTTATAGTTTAATTATGAAGATCGTTGTCAGTAGATATGTCTTATTTTTAACACAAACGAGCTCCTAAAACGAACGAGATCAGTTTTTTTTGTGAACAACAATGCGTGACATCGAAATGGAGGATGGGCAGCACTTTATTCGCTATAAAATGGTGTCGCTGATGTCAAACTATCCGCATTTCTGCTCGGTTCTCGTTTTTTGCACGACTCAGGCAACATTAAACAGTAATCTTCTCATAAACATCGAAGTGAAAACAAGCGTCTGCTAAATCAACTCACCAACTTTGGGTATTGTAATGTGGTGTGTTCTCCTCTTTCACTGTTGTGAGGTTCTTAGTTTTGGCCAACAATTGCGTCAGAGAACCAATTTGAAGTCATTCAGGGATTTTTTTTATAGACATCTCTAAACATTCTGACAAACATCTGTTCAATATCATTCCATACCATGCATCGTGAATCTTGATCAATGATTATCAATTAATTCTGAATAAGAAGACGGACTCTTCTACTGTTACTCCGTGGTTAGAGTTTGTTACATTCATGCGTTTCCTGCGAAGTGTCAACCTATTGCTTGCCTTCCCAACTCAGTATTACAATGTCACTTCACCCTGGCTGATCCAGCTGATACAGGTGGTGGAAGACTACGTGATCTGCTCCCACTCAAAGTATGCATGCTTGGGCGACATTTAAATTCGTTGGGTAGATCAGTGTTTGGCTCAGAAACCGGGACACTAAGAACTAGGGTATAGAATAAGTTAACTGAAACCGCCTCTATCATACAGATGAAGACGTTGTTATCATCTGTATTTTTTTTATAAATTAACTCATAACTCTCGCATATCCTCCAACATTAATGGGTATTACTTCGTTTTCTATTTTATTTCGTTCCTCATGCGACGAAATGATCATCTGAAACCCCGGTCTCCTCCCATCAAACGAATTTAATACCAGCTACAACCCGCCCATCCCCCAACCCAACACACACACACACACACAACTAGCTCCCTCTTCCTCTCCGCCCCTCCACGAGTTCCTCCCTCCCACATCTTATGTAGCACCAGATTTCCTCCTCAAGCGAATCCAACCTAGCTCCCCTCCTGTCTCAAACCCCTTACCTTCCTTGCTGGTTTCACTTGCCTTGCCGATCAATCCATCAGAGCATATCATTTTGGGAAATGGGCGCTCGAGATATAATATCCTTCGGGAAAGAATAGCTTTGCTGGCGGAAAAAAAATCTACATTATTTTTCGTGTTTCCGCGTAGGTGACTGTATCATAAGCCACTTCCCATGATGAAGTGGACAGCTTCACAAAGGCCCTACTCTCATTGGAGAATCATTATCTCTGAAGAATATGAAGATATGTCGATATAACAAATGAAAATGACTCTGCCAACATGTTATTTACTATGATGTAGCAGGAACACTTACTGACGTCGAACATGATCATTCATCCTTCGTTACCTTCGTCCTCTGAAGGTTTTTGTATTATTCAGAGCTGTTTGTATGTTCCAGTATCGTAATATTTTGGTCATTCCTAGTAGAAAGTTGAATTAACAAAAAATATTGCAATAAGGGAACAGTGAAATAGATATTAATATTTGAACCCGTATATGTTCAACAATGTAGTTCCGTACCTCTTTACATTGCAATGTTCATTATCATTTTGATCTAACACTCGTCACAAAGATGGTTTTTCAAATGTATCAATGCGTCCCATCTCGAGAGTTTGACGTATGTTTTAATTACACAACTCTCCATTCTAGCTGTATAAGATATAGGCAAAAGTTTGTTGATGTGGAAAAGTGAATAAAATAGAGTTGAGCTGGGGACGAGCTGGACCAGAGTGGCGTATAGGAGGAGTGTGATACAGAATTAGGGTTAAGAAACGGAGAAGGGTAACGTTAATTATATGAGAACTAGTTCTATACATTTACAGGAGAACTAATATTCGGATACAAATCTCAATGAGAGGTATACAATATGCATTTTATTCAAAACGTACGAAGTTGCGTTGAGATATATTTAATAGACGTCGCTTAACAACACGACTCATTACATTGCAACAGACGATCTGAGTATACACTTGTCGTTATCAAGTTTAAAGAAATGTGATAACTTTGTCGGTCTACCACATTAATGGGTGCTCTCTTGTACACTAACGGACCTCCATTTATACTACACGTGAAAAGGGGGCTTTCGGAAGGCCATAATTTAACGGAATAAAGCGTTATCAACCGGTGTGTTCCAAGCAAAGGGAAATCACCAGAATCAGACTTGCAATCATCAAACATTTTATCAATTGCTGGATTACGGTCATCAGCGAGTGCAGCTACAAATACATTTGGAGTCATTTTATTCACTTCTGGCAGAGGAGCAATTTTTTGAAGTGGATTTACCGTGAAACAAGTTCACGGAAAAGTGTCCCACACAACTTGATATCAAGCCAATTCTTGAATCTCTTGGTGAACAGCAATGATACGTGATGTCACGCGTTGGCATCATACATGCTCTACGTTTCGTTGCGATTATATTTTGAATTTCCATTTGAGGCACCGGCCACGTCATAGTGTGAAAATAGGTAATCGTGAATGAACGTTCGATTAATATACGGATATTGCTGCAAAGATTTGAGTACCTCAGTGGGAGTGATGTTTATTCTTCACTAGCCAACTACACGTATCAGTGTTGCACTAACGCTGTTGTACAAAATTTGATTATCTATTGTTATCTAACATTTTTATCTTAAAATGTGCGCTAAAACTCATCCGTTGGTTGTAACTCAATTGGCGTTAATATTTATTACAGCACCGACCTGAACTTGGTGCAATAGTTCACAGTTGCTCTCCTCACTGCAATCTGGTACTTGTTGTAGGGCTCGACACATAAATGACGTTCACTATAAGAGATACATACTGAAAATTGTTATGTTCTATGAAATGCGTATGTATGTTAAAAGAACAATGAAAAGGTACCGCTCGTTTATTTCTTTGTAAGCTGGCTCAATACAATATTTCAACGAGCTCCATCACAGTCACCCTCAGTCATCTCGATTTGCCCTCAGCTATTTTGATTTTCATGATTCATTCATATTTGTATCATGTTAAGAGTTCATATTCGGTATGTGCATCGGGGTATCTAACTACATGTGGTATATTGTAATTTTCATGGACACTCATGTCTTGATTTGAGATGTCTAAGCACCATAGATTAACTTAGTTTGTCAAGCAAAAATATCACCAATGAAAAAAATATTTTTGAGGTATATTACTGTTTGGGCCATGTATTATATATTTCCTATATAGAAATATGGGTAAACATCATTGTGTCTGATCAAATAGTTTTTCGATTTAAGGTTGTTTGCCTGCTCATTTCGGTCTTAAAACACACCTTATAAGCTCACTAGTTTTGTACTGTCCATGTTTTGCTTGGTGCGCCCAATTCCGTTTGGTATTTGATAAAGGAATCATTGGCAAATTTTCACAATTCACAAATGCTCATTTCGTTTGTTTGAAACGCAAAATGTCGTCAACAAGTTCGTTCCGTAAAAACTTTGCAAACATTAAAAGTTATCGATACTCGTCATCAATACTGACATAATTTATATAAAACTATTCATCATTTATGATGAAACTCATTAATAGAAGTAGTCAAGTTTAATTGGGTTGATCATCGGGAATCTGAAATTAAGGATAAAAAGGACAAAGTCGTGACTTTGCGTTATTTGTGGGTTGAAGTACCTTAAAAATTTGTCGGCGCCTGCAGATAAAAAATACCCGATACTCTACGTTATATATATAGCTCTTCAAGGGAAGTCATGTGAAAGTTATCGAGCTAATTAATTCCGCAATCAATTGTAACTACTCAAGCCCCAGCGAATGTTTTGCATAATATTCCGCTTTAAAATTTTGTTAATAAAAACAGCGTCGTTCTGTCAATGTTACACTTCTGCATTTTGTTTGCATATTGGTAACAAAGTTCCTTGAACATCGTCAGAACTCCATGAAAAATGAACCCGATTTCCTCGCCTTCATTTCATGCCCGAATAGCAATGTGGTGCATCTACCCCCAGGTTCGCCCCAAGGGTCAGGGACTGGTGGTAGTGGTGGAGGCTTAAACATACCACGAAAAAGTGGGACATAATATGAGGGTAAGTAAATATACTTTTGTAGCCCAGGATAAGAGCCCTAATGAATTCGATTGGCTCACTCTTAACGTTGAAACAATAATTTGCATAGTTATGGAGATGCAATTTTTTAACATTTTATTCCTCGTTTACAGTAAAGAATGGTGGCGGTTGGTGTCATTGTTGAACGTGGCAATTTAAACAGCCAATTTGAACAGCGAACTAAACAAGATAATTATGAAAATACTTCATATTCAAATTGTTTTGATATGTATTCATTCGTTCGTTACAGTTTTTGTCCATTTATATTTTGACTGTAAGCAAATCCCAGCGCTTCAATCTCACTGACCCTTGTCGCGCTGCATTGGCTGAACGGAATAATTACTATTGACGCCCGTCCTGTGCACTGAATTGGTTAGAACTAAGACTATTCAACAAATCCTACAATCACACGAGAGTAGACTAAAATAGTATTCTTCTTCGATTCTAAACCGAACTCATCATAGAAAAATACTTACACAGTAATTTTCTGGCCGAGTCGTTTGGTTGGGTGTTCTTCTTTTTATTTTTTAGAGTGGTCTTCGACTTGGAGAATTAATCTTCATAGCAACCGTTACAAAACATCATGGATAGTAATTTAAAATCAGTAATCAAGGACTTGAGTGGATACGATGAGCTTCCAAAGATCGATTCAAAGGAAGGAGTAAGCATCAAGTGAAGTCCACTTCTTCTATAGTATACGACCACGATTGTCTCAATCAATACATTTCACCCAAATTCTTCTATGAGCTGACATTATATATTGATTGACCCAATACCAACTATGCAAGCATTGGTAATTTTAGACGTTAGAGCCTGCATATGTAATGATTATATTACATAAATTAGGCTTTGAAGGGTCTCCGCAACTGATTCATTTCTGACAAAAATGAGTGGAAGTCATACACTCAAAGAAATCCTTATGGGATGTGGAAAATAATTCAGAGTAATTCTTTGAAATCGCGAGCCCTCAGCCTATGCTTGGTGAGCTGGAAACAAGCCGTCCTTCCCCAGTGGTCAGGAGCGACTCCCTTCATTGCAGTCAGTGCAGTACTCAGCTCGTCCTGAAAATTATTTGAGATCCAGATGGCGGAATATGATTATCTCCAGTTAGATCTCCTCATTGCAAGCGATTAATAAGGGTTCTGGCCAGATGATGGAATCCTGGAATGGAATAAACTTATTAAAAGCGTCTTAGAAATGCTACACCCAGATGGCTGGACTTTTTTAAGAACCCGTCTAGCCATGGTCTTTACAACGTGCAATTCTTATATATCTCAAGGTGAGTATTGTATCCTAACCTGTTAACATGCGGTAAGAGTGAACTCATTGAACATTTAACTGTAGCTATTATCTTGGTAAAACGGTTCAACCATACAGTTTTACCAACGTACGTTTATTGAAACCTGTTTCGATGGCATCAAAACTGCCACGATCACAGACCGTTGAAACAACTTTTTTCCGGTTCATGAATCTCTGGCTGTACGTTCGCCGACTCCAACAGGTATACCAGTCAAGTTTGATTGTTTGTTATAAATTTTCACTATACCAATATCAAAGATAAATCTCAACTTAAACGATAAATCTGAAGTTTTCATGTAGGAAGGGAGGGGTGATCAAATAAAATTTGTCAACAGCTTGGTTAGAAGATTAGTGAAGAACAATTTAATGAGGTTGATTAGTGACTATAATTTTTCTGGTGGGTCTTTAGGGAACTTGAGCAAACTCTCCGCCAAAAAGTTGACAATTGTTTTGCTAATGAAATGAGTGTTATAATAAATGTGCAGCTTTTTTGGGAAGATAGCATGAAATGGTCTGAAATATTCAGGTTGTTTCATGGAGAAATAAACATATTTGGAATGAAAAAAGAGTTTGTCTGTCAAGTAGGATCTCGTCTCAAGAAACTGCATGAATAACTGGCTATTTTCCATATCAAATAATGGTTGCAAAATAAATAAATTACATTTGGTCTGAATTTGAAGCCAGACTACTCTTGCATATACTACTAGATTGGAATAGTACTGAAGCATATTGCAATCGGTAACTTATGAAATTATTCGCATATATCTCAGTGACAAATAATTTTTGGATAAGTCTTGCATAAATTTAAAACTGTAGAGTAGTCTACTAGGCAGAACATTATTTAAGCCACACACTGTCTCAACGGTGAAGCTTGTTTCCTGAACAAATTAAACATGGTTTGTTTATCGTCATTAAACTGCACGCTGTCTTCACGGCAGCGCTTGCCCCTGTGAAAAAAAATAAACACATTCGGCTTGTCATCATTCAATTTCAAGTCAACGTGTACGATATGGCCATAGTAAACCTCAAGCTGTCTACTGTACACGGCAGCACATGTTATCTGAATCAAATCAACGTGCTTGTTTTGACATTACTAACAATAAGTTGAATATGAGAAACGCTTTGAAAATGCAAAACAGTTGGATCCAGCCGAGTTCCATAATTCCATTACATTCACCATCGCTTTTGGTTCAATATTATCGTGGCAACCATCCTCAGGGATTGTCCTATCATTCCATTACATTCATCATCTTTTTTGGTTCAATATTATCATAGCGACCCTCCTAAGAAATTCGGTACATATACTTGTTTCGGGAATTTTGGAGAGGTTAATAAAGTTCAGACGGAAGCCTAGAGGTTTGTGACGTATCGTTAGATATAAAATAAAAACCAATTTTATTCCATTCCACGTCAATAAAATACTAATGCTATCTTAAAAATACAGCTGCATAACTCCGTTTTTTTTTATGTAGTGTCAAAGCAGAAGTGCTCTTATTTATAGCCACCTGCATAGAATACATCGGGGGACCAAACGCCCCGGATCTGCTAACAGAGACAATAGGCCTCGACACCAGTACAGAAGAGGACAAGGCCACAGATGATCCCTGTCCAAAATCGGGGTCTGTGTGTCTCCCGATACAGCCGGAAATAATTCTTTCGTATTTCGATCACCGATTACAATATTGAATAATGTATGTTATCGTCGCAAAATCTTCAGTTAAAATTATAAAAAAAAAATAATAATACTGGAATAGTATGATAATATGCGACTTGTATTTGATTTGTGTCCGCTTTAAGTGATATAGGCATTAAAAACGACCCAGATCCATCAGAGTTACATCAGTTGCTATAAGTGAATCCAAACGCGGATTAGTGAAGGATTATAGATAGGGATAAATGAGCCGGTCGGGGTAGGGCGCCATGCATGCAACCTTGACTCAACCGGTCCATACGGGGGTTAGCGCAGAAACGGGGTGGGCGGGAGCGGAGAGTACCGGAACTGGTTTGGAGCCCGAGTCACCTAACGGGTTACATCTTTACATAAGGTTATTAGCATTACAATGCTTGTGGGAATATTGCAACTTCGTTGCTTTCATAATGCACGTTCACTGCTGTGTCTCTCTGAATGTTTTTTTTAGGGGATATTGACATAACATACATTTATAGGATTTTTCATTGATAATAATTTATATGTACTATTTTATATTAAAAAGGCCTCACTTTCCGGACACCTTCGTGATGAATTTTCAACCTCGATATCATTTTCTACGTTGCTCGCTGTTGTTCAATTTTTACATGTGGCATAGAATCAATTAGTTTATTGTTATTTTTCATTCGATTGTTTTGATCAGTAGAGTGCGCTAAGCTTTACTTTCTTCTACAGTATCTCTTCCATTCGTTTTTTCTATGCTGTGAAATTTCCGATGAAGAAAAATGGATACAAAATTTACGTGATGACTAAATCATTCCTAGAGAACCATCACATATGAGTATAATTGACTCAATAGATGTTTGATTGGTGGGTTCGTAGCGGTGGTGGCTTGGGATATTTTTTGTATGTTGTGTTCATTTATCACTATATTTTATTTTATAGGATTAGTGTGGTAGGTATGTCTTATAACTCAATTTGGAGCCTTAGTGTGCAAACTGCTCTGTTTGTACCAGCCTGGAAGTAGAATTGCAGGCAAGATTCTGTGTTTCCCATCTATTTATTTCACATGTATTTATTATCTATAGGAATAGTATAGATTATTAGTATGATTATTGGCGAGTTTAGGTATGTATTGTGGGATAATGAAGCACCTACGGTCGATAATCTATCTCCCCCATATTGCTTTACCCAGTTTTGAAACAGTTATATCAGTGTACCATTGACGCGGTTTTCCATTAGCGAAAATACCTGAACGATATGGATTTACTGTAAGTTAAAATATTATGTTATGTACACTTAGTAATGATCGATTGATTTGAGTTGAATTTGTATTGTTCCGGAATTTCGATCAGTTAACTCATACAGTTATAGGCATTTTAGATTATTTTAGGCTTGGAGCGTCCATGTAGCAAGCTATTTCTGGCATAATTGCTAGGTTGTTGCATTATTGTGGTATTTTTTCTATGTATATATGAAATTCTGTTACGATTAAACCGTGGTTACTTTAGTTAAAGAGATGTTAATTCAACCCTGTTTTGGACTCAAGTTGAGGCTAATTTTATTACTATACCGTATTTATATACCGTATTTACAATAGGTTTCAGTTGTGTCGCTTGTATGTCTTGGTATCTTAAACACATTTCTTATTTGTTTGGTGAAATGTTAGTTCATTCTCATTCATCACGTTTTTAATGTATGTTATGGGTATGGTAGAGAATTAATCTTCTTGCTTTGTTTTATCTCGTAAGTTTTCGTATAGGTCTTTCAGTTTTGTAGCGTTTCTGTTGAATATCCATCTTCAATGCAATCTGTTGGTTATTTATACAATTTAAGATATATTACGTTTGTGTCTACAATATAGAACATTATTTCAGGTCTAATTTAGTTACATTTTGTTCATGTATAGTGATTTATATATCTTCTTTCATCCTGATACAATATTTGACGTGGTTATTATAGATATAGAGTAGACGATTTGTTACAAATTTGGTCTTGCTGTTGGGGTATTGTATATTTATTGTAAAACCATTCTTCAATATTTAGGAGGAGTTAGACTGTCCCCTAGGCAAAAGCTCATTCTGTTTATGCTTTTTTTTGTGTAAATGGACCGATTTATTAGGATGGATACCATAATTTAGTACAATTTTTATGTGAATTATAGCAGAGTAGAGAACCTTATTTAGCTATTTTATATATTTTTCGTTGATGCTATGTTTTTTTTTTCACGAGAAACATAGGAATGTATGTTTAAGAGGTGTGAGTCCGTACTGCATCGTTGTGGAATTTTCGTCATTGATCCCTAGCAAATGTGTAGTTTAACGTTTAGATGATAATTTTCTGGATGGATGGGTCCTAGTGTAGAGGTGGTTTATCCTCTTTGGTTGTCATTCTGGAGTTCACCCATGTTCAACGTGAATTATTTACGTTCATGTATACGTCGATCTTGAGTTTCATGGGTTTGTAGTGTTCTACTTTAGTCATCAGTAAACAGAAACCAAACTTTTTATGGCCACACACTCTCTGAGGCTCATTCTTGATAACTGTAGCTGTGTCTAGATTCTTGGTTATGTCCAGGATGTGACTTTGCTTGAGGTTGTTTAGAGACGAAGGGTTAAACAAATGCGAGGTACGTTTGTGGTATCGTATCATATCTGTAAGTCCCCTCTAAATTTGTTATATATCAGCGGTAGATTGCTGAGAAGTGACCTGGTAAAGCAAAATAGAATTTTTTTTATGACACAGTAGGCTTGGATTTGTACTCCCAGAGGCATAGCATCAGTTAGCTCTAGGAATTTATTATAGATTTGAATGGTATGATAGTATAAAGTAAACATTTTCACATTCTCTCAGCGTTAAATGTCAGTTATTTTCGGTATGGCTGTTATGTTAGTATACGATCTTAGTCATAAACCAGATCACATCGGATATTGGAGTAGGATTCATCATCTGGATGCGGTAGGATACACCGTATATAATAGTTAATCGTTGTTGCTTAGGGTAGAGTAGAAAATCTTATTTAGTTATTTTTTATTAGATGTTGGTGTATATTTTGATTTGATATCAAAGGAATATATCGGTATTCGATATAAATTTGCCTATTTTTCATGGGATGTTGGGTATTAAATACGCTTATTTGTATGTGATGATTCAAAAATTTGGTGTGTTCCCCCTCTCGACAGTGGATTTGGGTCCGGTTCCATATTACCTTGGAGAACTATTCTACCGGATTTGTGTTGGGTGTTTGCTTTGAAATTCATCAATAATTGAATGTACATCTCAATTATGTTATCCAAACGCAGGTCTTTGCTAGATGCTTATACCCGCAAGTCTTACTTCTATAAAGGATTGTATTTCGTTTGCAGTTTAGCCACTTAGAAGTTTTTGATTAATTCAGGTTTTTGTTATGGGACTGCGTTCCCATTCAGAATATATGACTTTTTCGACCATTCACCAGATCCACTTTAACATCTTTCACTGAAGGTCTGTAATAATGGTCATAATCTTAACTCATTCTAACCTAAAATTACCAAGTATTGCATATTATTCCCCGTTTCATACTTATGTTAGGTATCTTTCTTCATTGATTTAACCTTCATCCTTATCAAATCTAATCACTTGACCCTGTAGTTTTTACCAGTCTTTAGCAGATCGTGAG
>SDVV010012014.1:0-15626 GCA_016164225.1 Gammarus roeselii
GTTTGTGTGTATGTGTGTATGTGTGTATGTGTGTATGTGTGTATGTGTGTATGTGTGTATGTGTGTATGTGTGTATATGTGTATGTGTGTATGTGTGTATGTGTGTATGTGTGTATGTGTGTATGTGTGTATGTGTGTATGTGTTTGTGTGCAGCGACTATTAGAAGAGTTGTTAAGAAGTAGTCTGAGACAAGGTTAAGGAAATCTGAACTAAACATACGAAGCAAATGAGGTAAATAAAAAGTCAAGCAAATCAGGATAGGGGAGAAAATGAGAGATAGCATAGGGCGAAGATGAGGGGAATCTGAAGAGAAATAAGAGTGTTCACGCTCCCCAGTTGGGCCGTGACTCCGCGCGGCCCGTGAACCTAACAGATGTCTAGGGGGGGAGGGGGGGAGGCGGAAGTAGTATGGTTTGATGCCAAAACTTCTGGCGAGTGTTGGGGCCAGGGATCTCCCTACTCTTTGGGGGCCTTAGGAAATAAATGGTACAGGCATCTTCCCGGGGCCTTCGGGCCCCTTAAAAATACTTCTACATTTGCATTGATCAAACTCTGATCTCTTCGTATTTCGTCTGATGTGTATTGCCTTTGTGATTACAGTCGTTTCTCTAAAAAAAATATTATTTAACACCAATCGCCCATGATTTTCCAATAGATAATAAATACAAAATTTTACCAAAACTGTAGATTTGTACACATTATAATTCATACTTTGAACTGCAAAGATTGTGCGAACCTTTGAAAATGTGCAATGTCTTCATCGGAAGTCACATGGATCTCTTCCACGCCTTTTAACTTCTTTGGCTTCATTACCAGCGGCGGCAGGGAAAAGCTTGGCCTAACAGAAATTGAAGTGTCCAATAATCTAACACAAGATTTGCGCTCAGAACTTTGAGAAAGATTAATCATGAAACTCTGCATCGGTTCTTTGGCTGCTCTTGCCAGAGAGTACTGAGAACTATACTCGTCGATAGCTTGGCTCTTCAGATCCTTCAAAGGAACGAACTTCAAAAGCCTACCATCTGGGCTCTCGTAAGAAAATAAGGGCTTATAGGACATCAAGGTGACATTCCGGGCTGGAGCAGACTCGGCCCTGATGATGGAGACATTCCTGCCTGGAGTGCTGTCCTGGCTGCTGTCGAGGATGGGCGTGAAGTCGTTAGGACCAGGATCAAGGCTGTACACCCATGCGTTGGGGATCCTCGGGTCTACGTTGTGGAGGGTGAGGGGCTTGAAGCTGGAGGAAGGACGGCACATGCAGGCACACTGCATCCACGTCAGGAGCGTGCAGACGATGTTCAACACCAGCAAAAATCGAACATCTGCAATTTTTGCCGAGAAATTATTTCACATCACTAACGGCAATATCTGTTCTATGTAATGTGAAGAGAGTTTGCTGTAGAAACCAATTGAAGTTTGTACAGCTTGGTCAGATTTTACCATGAGTGGAATTAATCTTCTCTCTCAAAACAGACATGAATCATGTTCCCAATGAAGACTTACTTATCCCCTCCAATTTCTGTGCCGGACATTACGACCCAAAAAGGAGCTAGAGTAATTTCCTAAAAAAAATCGCTTGAATTGTTGAGCCACAGACGTCAGTTGTGACTTTTATGACACATAACATTCTCTTTTCATTTCAGACGCTGCTGACTAAATTTAGATATGACAAATGCTTGACTCTAGAGTGGAGTGACTAGACCAGCGCGCTGGAGTCAGCGTCCTTCTGGCGCCTAAAGCCAAACAGCAACTAGTGCTGCAGCGAGCTACAGACAGTTGTAGAGTCAGCATCCTTCTGGCGCCTAACGCCAAACAGCATCTACTGCTGCAGCGAGCTACAGACAGTTGAGTCAGCGTCCTTTTGGTGCCTAACTCCAAACAGCAACTAGTGCTGCATCGAGATACAGACAGTTGTAGATTAGATAAAAGAGATTAAATGGAAAGGGATCGTCTTCCACGCCATGAATGAATGATTTAGGCCTCATTTTCACAGGAGCCTCAATGCTAGTCATCGCACGCTCTTCCGTAAGGCCCTACACGCCACGAAAGCCGAAGGTATTCACTGGTGTCACGGGAGGTAGTAGAACTCTCAAGGTCCCGAGGAAATATGATTCTAACATTCCCGGGAGTAGCAAGGATAGTCACTCGACCTACCCTGGTCCAGACTCCCAAGGATTTGCAATCGTCCGTAAGGTGCCGGAGGCAATGCACTCAAGCGTTTGCCGAGGAGATAGACGAAGATGAGACAGTAAAAGGAGACTCCATGTATGTGACCAACATTCAGCTTAGAGAATCTCACACTTGAGAATAGCAAGAAAGGAGACAAAGGAGGAGACTTGTCGAAGACGTTTCATGGAAGAGAAAGCACCACTTGACTGTCATTAAACACTCGAGAGGAAAAAAACTAAGACCGGTTTGATGCGACTGGTGCGATAGTGGGGAAACAAAATGCTAACAATGTGAAAAAGTGCGGGACATTCAGGATGGTGGACAAAAGGAGAAATAGTGAAGGGTGAAGGCGAGGAGGAATGTTTATTCTCCCCTTCTCCCGGCCGGGCCGTGACAACAAGCGACCCGTTAATTTAACAGTTGCCTAGGGGGAGGGGAGGGGGGTGTTGGATACAACAAACAGAAGTTAAAAAAAGTTATAAAGCAATGTTTCGTGTAATATTTGTCACAGATATAGTCCCTATTCCACACCAACTTGTTCTCACCAGCGTCATTCTGGGCCGCGCCAAAGATTTTCATAGTCTCGTGTTCATCAATTATAGCCTTAAGGCCGAGTCCATGAATAGCAAAGCCCACAGAGCCGATCTTGTCTGCGGTGAGGAGCAGGAGCCCCACCAGCTGGATGAGGCTTGCGGTCACCAGGAAGAAGCGGAGACCACACGTCTCGCAGCGGCCGTGACTGACTCGCAGCGCCACCAGGTGGCCGAACCCACACACCACACTCTGCGGGGAAGTGAATGATTTCCCTTAGCCGGGGGGTGATAGGGGAATAGCCAGCCACGCAACCCCCGCAATGTCGCGAGGTTGCCAAGACGCGAACACAAAAACATGAACACGACACTGGCATTAAAGTTGGGCACCATATCTACTCCGCACGAAAAAATATTCAAGGCGTGCCATTCTGCTTCCCCTAGAGAGTTGATGCAGATCGTCACCGTAATTACTCTTGGTTAGAATTCAAATCATTCAAAACGGATCATTTTAACCAATAAGTTCAAATACTTGCTGGGTCGGCAACCTTTTGAAGGCGAACGCGCGCGAATCCCAACAATCCTCCAAAATTTCCATTTAGGCTAACAGGGACTCCACTCGCATCACCACTCCCTCGCATCCACTCGCATCACCACTCCCTCGCATCACCACTCCCTTGCACCACCACTCCACGAACCGTTTTTACATTATTTCTCTCTAAGATAACTATGAAAGTTTCCTCCCTTCGTACACCGTATGAACGATCACAGACTCTGAAAACTTTCTGTGTTCAATCGGTGCTTTAGCATCAACAATCAACAACACTCGCCATCACTCGTTAATCAACAACGCTTACAATCACTGAACAATCAACAGCACTCGCCATCACTCGTTAATCAACAACCCTCACAATCACTGAACAATCAACAGCACTTGCAATCACTCAACAATCAACAACCATCGCAATAACTCAACAATCAACAACCTTTGCAATCACTCAACAGAATCACTCAACAATCAACAACACTCGCAATAACTCAATAATCAACAAGCCTCGCAATCACTCAACAATCATCAACACTCGCCATCACTCGATAATCAACAACCCTCACAATCACTGAACAATCAACAACCCTTGAAATCACTCAACAATCAACAACCCTTGCAATCACTCGACAATCAACAACCCTTGCAATCACTCACTAATCAACAACCCTTGCAATCACTCAAAAATCAACAACCATCGCAATAACTTTACAATCAACAACTTTTGCAATCACTAAACAGTCAACAACCCTCGCAATCACTCAACAGTCAACAACCCTCGCAATCACTCAACAATTTAAAACCCTCGCCATCACTAAACAATCAACAACACGCCCAATAACACCAATCATCAACACTCGCCATCACTCGATAATCAACAACCCTCACAATCACTGAACAATCAACAACCCTCACAATCACTGAACAATCAACAACCCTTGCAATCACTCTACAATCAACACTCCTTGCAATCACTCTACAATCAACAACACTCGCAATAACTCTACAATCAACAACACTCGCTATAACTCAACAGTCAACCACCCTTGCAATCACTCAACAGTCAACCACCCTCGCGATCACTCAACAATCAACAACCACCCTCGCAATCACTCAACAATCAACCACCCTCGCAATCACTCAACAATCAACCACCCTCGCATTCACTCAAAATCAACAACTCGCGCATCCACTCAATTTCAACAACTCTTGCAATCACTGAACAACCAACAATCGACAACTCTCGCAAATACTTAACAATCATAAACACTCGCAATCTCTCAAAATCAACAACACTCGCAATCTCTCAACAATGAACAACACTCGCAATCTCTCAACAATCAACAACACTCGCTATCATTCCACTATCAACAACTCTCGCTATCACTCCACAATCAACAACTCTCGCTATCACTCCACAATCAACAACTCTCGCTATCACTCAACAATCAACAACTCTTGCTATCACTCAACAATCATATTACAACTCTCAATCTCTCAACAATCAACAACCCTTGCAGTCACTCAACAATAAACAACTCTCGTAGTCACTCAACAATAAACAACTCTCGTAGTCACTCAACAATAAACAACTCTCGTAGTCACTCAACAATAAACAACTCTCGTAGTCACTCAACAATCAACAACCCTTGCAATCACTCGATAATCAACAACCCTTGCAATCACTCAACAATTTACAAACCTCGCAATCACTCAACAATTTACAACCCTCGCAGTCACTCAGCAATCAACAACCCTCGCAGTCACTCAACAATAAAAAAAACTCGTAGTCACTCAACAGTCGACAACCCTCGCAATCACTCAGCTATCAACAACCCTCGCAATCACTCAGCTATCAACAACCCTCGCAATCACTCAACTATCAACAACCCTCGCAATCATTCAACAATCAACAACACTCGTCATCACTCGTTAATCAACAACCCTCACAATCACTGAACAATCAACAACACTTGCAATCACTCAACAATAAACAACCCTCGCAATCACTCAACAATCAACAACACTCGCAATAACTTAGCAATCAACAAACCTCGCAATCACTCAACAATCATCAACACTCGCCATCACTCGATAATGAACAACACTCACAATCACTGAACTATCAACAACCCTTTCAATCACTCAACAATCAACAGCCATCGCAATAACTCAACAATCAACAACTTTTGCAATCACTAAACAGTCAACAACCCTCGCAATCACTCAACAGTCAACAACCCTCGCGATCACTAAACAATCAACAACACGCCCACTAACAACAATCATCAACACTCGCCATCACTCGATAATTCACAACCCTCACAATCACTGAACAATCAACAACCCCTGCAATCACTCAACAATAAACACTCCTTGCAATCACTCGACAATCAACAACACTCGCAATAACTCAACAATCAACAACCCTCCCAATCACTCAACAGTCAACCACCCTCGCTATCGCTCAACAATCAACAACTCTCGCATCCACTCAAAATCAACAACTCGCGCATCCACTCAAAATCAACAACTCGCGCATCCACTCAATATCAACAACTCTTGCAATCACTGAACAATCAACAATCGACAACTCTCGCAAACACTCAACAATCGACAACTTCCGCAATCACTTAACAATCATAAACACTCGCAATCTCTCAACAATCATAAACACTCGCAATCTCTCAACAATCAACATCACTCGCAATCTCTCATTAATCAACAACACTCGCTATCATTCCACCATCAACAACACTCTTTATCATTCCACAATCAACAACTCTTGCTATAACTCAACAATCAACAATTCTCGCTATCACTCAACAATCATAAAACAACTCTCAATCTCTCAACAATCAACAACACTCGCAATCACTCCCCAATTGACAACTCTCGCAATAACTCGGCAATCAACAACCCTCGCAATAACTAACAGTCAACAACTAGCGCAATCATTAAAATCAACAATCAACAACACTCGCAATCACTCGATAATCAACAACCCTTGCAATCACTCAACAATTGACAAACCTCGCAATCACTCAGCAATCAACAACCCTAGCAATCACTCAACAATTAACCACCGTCGCATTCACTCAAAATCAACAACTCACGCATCCACTCAAAGTCAAAAACTCGCGCATCCACTCAAAGTCAAAAACTCGCGCATCCACTCAAAATCAACAACTCTTGCAATCACTGAACAATCAACAATCGACAACTCTCGCAAACACTTAACAATCATTAACACTCGCAATCTCTCAAAATCAAAAACACTCGCAATCTCTCAACAATCAACAACACTCGCTATCATTCCACAATCAACAACACTCGCTATCATTCCACTATCAACAACACTCGCTATCATTCCACTATCAACAACTCTAGCTATCACTCAACAATCAACAACCCTCGCAGTCACTCAACAATAAACAAACCTCGTAGTCACTCAACAATCAACAACCCTTGCAATCACTCGATAATCAACAACCCTTGCAATCACTCAACAATTTACAAACCTCACAATCACTCAGCAATCAACAACCCTCGCAGTCACTCAACAATAAACAACCCTCGTAGTCACTCAACAGTCAACAACCCTCGCAATCACTCAGCTATCAACAACCCTCGCAATCACTCAACAATCAACAACACTCGTCATCACTCGTTAATCAACAACCCTCACAATCACTGAACAATCAACAACACTTGCAATTACTCAACAATCAACAACCATCGCAATAACTCAACAATCAACAGCCTTTGCAATCACTCAACAGTGAACAACCCTATCAATCACTCAACAGTGAACAACCCTATCAATCACTCAACAGTCAACTACCCTCGCAAAAACTCAACAATCAACAACACTCGCAATAACTTAGCAATCAACAAACCTCGCAATCACTCAACAATCATCAACACTCTCCATCACTCGATAATGAACAACACACACAATCACTGAACAATCAACAACCCTTTCAATCACTCAACAATCAACAATCATCGCAATAACTCAACAATCAACAACTTTTGCAATCACTAAACAGTCAACAACCCTCGCGATCACTAAACAATCAACAACACGCCCAATAACAACAATCATCAACACTCGCCATCACTCGATAATCCACAACCCTCACAATCACTGAACAATCAACAACCCCTGCAATCACTCTACAATAAACACTCTTTGCAATCACTCGACAATCAACAACACTCGCAATAACTCAACAATCAACAACCCTCCCAATCACTCAACAGTCAACCACCCTCGCTATCGCTCAACAATCAACAACTCTCGCATCCACTCAAAATCAACAACTCGCGCATCCACTCAAAATCAACAACTCGCGCATCCACTCAAAATCAACAACTCGCGCATCCACTCAATATCAACAACTCTTGCAATCACTGAACTATCAACAATCGACAACTCTCGCAAACACTCAACAATCGACAACTTCCGCAATCACTTAACAATCATAAACACTCGCAATCTCTCAACAATCAACAACACTCGCAATCTCTCAACAATCAACAACACTCACTATCATTCCACAATCAACAACACTCTTTATCATTCCACAATCAACAACACTATCATTCCACACTCAACAACACTATCATTCCACACTCAACAACACTATCATTCCACAATCAACAACTCTTGCTATAACTCAGCAATCAATAACCCTCGCAATCACTCAACAATCATAAAACACTTACAATCACTCTATAATCAACAACACTCGCAATCACTCAACAATCAACAACCCTCGCAATAACTCGGCAATCAACAACCCTCGCAATAACTAACAGTCAACAACTAGCTCAATCATTAAAATCAACAATCAACAACACTCGCAATCACTCGATAATCAACAACCCTTGCAATCACTCGATAATCAACAACCCTTGCAATCACTCAACAATTGACAAACCTCGCAATCACTCAGCAATCAACAACCCTCGCAATCACTCAACAATCAACCACCCTCGCATTCACTCAAAATCAACAACTCGCGCATCCACTCAAAGTCAAAAACTCGCGCATCCACTCAAAATCAACAACTCTCGCATCCACTCAAAATCAACAACTCGCGCATCCACTCAATATCAACAACTCTTGCAATTACTGAACAATCCAGAATCGACAACTCTCGCAAACACTTAGCAATCATAAACACTCGCAATCTCTCAAAATCAACAACACTCGCAATCTCTCAACAATGAACAACACTCGCAATCTCTCAACAATCAACAACACTCGCTATCATTCCACAATCAACAACACTCGCTATCATTCCACTATCAACAACACTCGCTATCATTCCACATTCAACAACACTCGCTATCACTCAACAATCAACAACTCTCGCTATCACTCAACAATCAACAACTCTCGCTATCACTCAACAATCATATAACAACTCTCAATCTTTCAACAATCAACAACCCTCGCAGTCACTCAACAATAAACAGCCCTCGTAGTCACTCAACAATCAACAACCCTTGCAATCACTCGATAATCAACAACCCTTGCAATCACTCAACAGTCAACAACCCTCGCAATCACTAGGCTATCAACAACCCTCGCTATCACTCAACAATCAACAACACTCGTCATCACTCGTTAATCAACAACCCTCACAATCACTGAACAATCAACAACACTTGCAATCACTCAACAATCAACAACCATCGCAATAACTCAACAATCAACAGCCTTTGCAATCACTCAACAGTGAACAACCCTATCAATCACTCAACAGTGAACAACCCTATCAATCACTCAACAGTCAACTACCCTCGCAATCACTCAACAATCAACAACACTTGCAATAACTTAGCAATCGACAAACCTCGCAATCACTCAACAATCATCAACACTCGCCATCACTCGATAATGAACAACACTCACAATCACTGAACAGTCAACAACCCTTTCAATCACTCAACAATCAACAGCCATCGCAATAACTCAACAATCAACAACTTTTGCAATCACTAAACAGTCAACAACCCTCGCGATCACTAAACAATCAACAACACGCCCAATAACAACAATCATCAACACTCGCCATCACTCGATAATCAACAACCCTCACAATCACTGAACAATCAACAACCCCTGTAATCACTCAACAATAAACACTCCTTGCAATCACTCGACAATCAACAACACTCACAATAACTCAACAATCAACAACTCTCGCATCCACTCGAAATCAACAACTCGCGCATCCACTCAAAATCAACAACTCGCGCATCCACTCAAAATCAACAACTCTTGCAATCACTGAACAATCAACAATCGACAACTCTCGCAAACACTCAACAATCGACAACTTCCGCAATCACTTAACAATCATAAACACTCGCAATCTCTCAACAATCAACAACACTCGCAATCTCTCAACAATCAACAACACTCGCTATCATTCCACAATCAACAACACTCGCTATCATTCCACAATCAACAACACTATCATTCCACACTCAACAACACTATCATTCCACAATCAACAACTCTTGCTATAACTCAACAATCAACAACTCTCGCTATCACTCAACAATCATAAAACAACTCTCAATCTCTCAACAATCAACAACACTCGCAATCACTCCCCAATTGACAACTCTCGCAATAACTCAACAATCAACATTCCTCGCAATCACTCAACAATCAACAACACTTACAGTCACTCTATAATCAACAACACTCGCAATAACTCGGCAATCAACAACCCTTGCAATAACTAACAGTCAACAACTAGCGCAATCATTAAAATCAATAATCAACAACACTCGCAATCACTCGGTAATCAACAACCCTTGCAATCACTCAACAATTGACAAACCTCGCAATCACTCAGCAATCAACAACCCTCGCAGTCATTCAACAGTCGATAACCCTAGCAGTCACTCAACAGTCAACAACCCTCGCAATCACTCAGCTATCACCAACCCTCGCAATCAATCAACAATCAACAAACTTCGCAATCACTGAACAATCATCAACACTCGTCATCACTCGATAATGAACAACTCTCGCTATCACTCAACAATCAACAACCCTCGCTATTACTCAACAGTTAACAACCCTCGCAATCACTTGACAATCAACAACTCTCGCAATCACTCAACAATCATAAGCACTCGCAATCACTCAACAATCATAAACACTCGCAATCTCTCAGAAATCAACAACACTCGTAATCTCTCAGAAATCAACAACACTCGTAATCTCTCAGAAATCACAACACTCGTAATCTCTCAGAAATCAACAACCCTTGCAATCACTCAACAGTCAACAACCCTCGCAATCACTCAACAGTCAACAACCCTCGCAATCAATCAACTATCAACAACACTCGCAATAACTTAACAATCAACAAACCTCGCAATCACTGAACAATCATCAACACTCGTCATCACTCGATAATGAACAACCCTCACAATCACTGAACAATCAACAACCCTTGCAATCACTCTACAATCAACAACCCTTGCAATCACTCTACAATCATAAACCCTTGCAATCACTCTACAATCAACAACCCTTGCAATCACTCTACAATCAACAACCCATGCAATCACTCTTCAATCAACAACCATCGCAATAGCTCAACAATCAACAACCCTCGCAATCACTTAACAATCAACAACCCTCGCAATCACTTAACAATCGACAACTCTCGCAATCTCTCAGAAATCAACAACACTCGTAATCTCTCAGAAATCAACAACACTCGTAACCTCTCAGAAATCAACAACACTCGTAACCTCTCAGAAATCAACAACACTCGTAACCTCTCAGAAATCAACAACACTCGTAATCTCTCAACAATCATCAACACTCGCTATCATTCCACAATCAACAACACTCGCTATCATTCCACAACCAACAACACTCGCAATTACTCAGCAATCAACAACTCTCGCTATCACTCAACAATCAAAAACACTCAATCTCTCATCAATCAACAACCCTCGCAATAACTCACCGATTGATAACTTTCGCAATCACTCAACAATCAACAAATCTCGCTACCACTCAGCAATCATAAAACAAATCTCTATCTCTCAACAATCAACAACACTCGCAATCACTCACCAATTGACAATCTCGCAATAACTCAACAATCAACAACCCTCGCAATCACTCAACAATCAACAACACTTCAATCACTAAACAATCAACAACCCTCGCAATCACTTGACTATCAACCACCCTCGCAATCACTCAACAATCAACCACCCTTGCAATCACTCAACAATCAACCACCCTAGCATTCACTCAAAATCAATAACTCGCGCATTCACTACAAATCAACAATTCATGCAATCACTGAACAATCAACAATCAACAACCCTCGCAATACCTCAACAATCAACAACACTTCAATCACTAAACAATCAACAACACTCGCAATCTCTCAACAATCAACAACACTCGCAATCTCTCAACAATCAACAACACTCAATCCCTCAACAATCAACAACTCGGTCAATCACTCAACAATCAACAACTCGGGCAATCACTAAACAATCAACAACTCTCGCTATCACTCAATCAAAAACAACTTTCAATCTCTCAACAATCAACAACACCTGCAATCACTCACCAATTGACAACTCTCGCAATAACTCAACAATCAACAACCCTCGCAATCACTCAACAATCAACAACAGTCGTCATCACTCGTCAATCAACAACCCTCACAATCACTGAACAATCAACAACACTTGCATTCACTCGACAATCAACAACCATCGCAATAACTCAACAATCAACAAACCTCGCAATCACTCAACAATCATCAACACTCGCCATCACTCGATAATGAACAACTCACAATCACTGAACAATCAACAACCCTTGCAATTACTCGACAATCAACAACCCTTGCAATCACTCAACAAGCAACAGCCATCGCAATAACTCAACAATCAATAACTTTTGCAATCACTAAAGAGTCAACAATCCTCGCAATCACTCTACAGTCAACGACCCTCGCAATCCCTCAACAGTCAACGACCCTCGCAATCCCTCAACAGTCAACAACCCTCGCAATCACTCAACAATTTACAACCCTCGCCATCACTAAACAAACAACAACACGCCCAATAACAACAATCATCAACACTCGCTATCACTCGATAATCAACAACCCTCACAATCACTCTACAATCAACACTCCTTGCAATCACTCAACAATCAACAACACTCGCAATAACTCAACAATCAACAACCATCGCAATAACTCAACAATCAACAGCTTTTGCAATCACTCAACAGTCAACAACCCTCGCAATCACTCAACAGTCAACAACACTCGCAATACCTTGACAATCAACAACCCTCGCAATCACTCAACAATCAACAACCCTCGCAATCACTCAACAATCAACAACACTCGCAATAACTCAACAATCAACAACACTCGCAATAACTCAACAATCAACAACACTCGCAATAACTCAACAATCAACAACACTCGCAATAACTCAACAATCAACAACACTCGCAATCACTCAACAATCAACAACCCTTGCAATCACTCAACAATCAACTGCCATCGCAATAATTCAACAATCAATAACTTTTGCAATCACTAAAGAGTCAACAATCCTCGCAATCACTCAACAGTCAGCAACCCTCGCAATCCCTCAACAGTCAACAACACTCGCAATCACTCACCAATTGACAACTCTAGCAATAACTCAACAATCAACCACCCTCGCAATCACTCAACAATCAACAACACTTGCAATCACTCAACAATCAAAAACCCTCGCAATAACTCGGCAATCAACAACCCTCGCAATAACTCAACAGTCAACAACTCGCGCAATCACTCAAAATCAACAACTAGCGCAACCACTCAAAATCAACAATCGACAACTCTCGCAATAACTCAGCAATCAACAACACTCTCAATCACTCGATAATCAACAACCCTTGCAATCACTCAACAATTAACAAACCTCGCAATCACTCAGCAATCAACAACCCTTGCAGTCACTCAACAGTAAACAACCCTCGCAGTCACTCAACAGTAAACAACCCTCGCAATCACTCAGCTATCAACAACCCTCGCAATCACTCACCTATCAACAACCCTCGTAATTACTCAGCTATCAACAACCCTCGCAATCACTCCACTATCAACCACTATCGCATTCACTCAAAATCAACAACTCGCGCATTCACAACAAATCAACAATTCATGCAATCTCTGAACAATCAACAATCGACAACTCTCACAATCACTCATCATAAACACTCGCAATCTCTCAACAATCAACAACACTCGCAATCTCTCAACAATCAGCAACACTCAATCACTCACCAATTGACAACTCTGTCTATCACTAACAATCAACAACTCGGGCAATCACTCAACAATCAACAACTCGGGCAATCACTCAATCAAAAACAACTCGTAATCTCTCAACAATCAACACTTGCAATCACTCACCAATTGATAACTCTCGCAATAACTCAACAATCAACAACCCTAGCAATCACTCAACAATCAACAACACTTGCAATCACTCTATAATCAACAACCCTCACAATCACTCTTCAATCAACAACCCTTGCAATCACTCTTCAAGCAACAAATCTTGCAATCACTCAACAATCAACAACCCTCGCAATAACTCAGCAATCAACAACCCTTGCAATCACTCAACAACTAACAACCCTCGCAATCACTCAACAACTAACAAACCTCGCAATCATTCTACGATCAACAAACTTCGCAATCACTCCACAATCAACAACACTCGCAATTATTCAACAATCAACAACTCTCGCAATCACTTGACCACTCCAACTAAATGCATATCGAAGCAAATAAGATGGTAGCATCTGTAAGAGCCGCTTATCGCTCGAAATGGGCCTCTGAAGCCAGGAAGACAGTTTCAACGCTCGAGTCAGCTGCTACTCTTATCCGTAAGCAATATGGGTTTAGCTCTAGCACTACGGCTGCTTAATCATTACTATACCGCGCCATGAACAATAATAAATATGAAACTACTCGACCTTATCTCAGCATCACTTTCACAGAAAATATTCACTCGCCTCACTCCTCCTCCTTTTTCACTCTACAAGCTGCATAAGCAGGAGCTCCGTATAACGTTCAGAATCCTCCCACCCACTTTATACAACAACAGACCATTCAACAACACGATATATTCAATAACAAGCTAATACACATCCCGTACTCAAAATATACGAGATTGATGACTGCAGCCCACACAAGCGTATAAATTACTTTAACTTCCCTCTAATTTCCGTATTAGAACCAATTCTTCAACATTTTTTATATTGCTAATACAGTTAACCTTCCACAGCGACTACTTTAAATGATTAACTCATACGCTCCACTCACGAACATATGCAATTAAGATATTTTTGTTATGGCACAAATAGACCCATTTGAGCAATGCGCATCAGACTCGGAAGCAGCGCTTTTCATGCACCATCAAACTGTCTCGCCAGCAATCCCCCGATGAAGTAGAGGGCAACTCACCAGCAATCCCCCGGTGATGTTGAGAGCAACGTGAGGCAGCCATATGCTCTGCAGCTTGCTGGCAGCAAACAGCAACTCCGTCATCCCTGCCATAATGACAAGGACGCACAAGAGGGCGGCTGGAACGGGGCACCGGCACATTGTGCTGCTCTTAAACTCTAACGTTCTCTTGTGTGGTGAGAAAGGGTCGGGGATAAACGAGATTTGAAACATTTGGTATTAATTAGGTAATAAGCCGGTACTGAAGTGCAATAGGAAATTTGCCTTTATTCGTTAGCGTACAACGACCAACTTTCTAAGGCCACCTTTAAATTGCTTCCAGAACTACCAACAATTTGATATCATAAGCAAACTACGCGTGCTGCTTTCTTCTTATGTTTAAATTACAAATTCCTGCTCTAAATTCATCACCATAATACTTTCATTCAATTGATATGAATTCTCGGTTCAAAGTATTAAGATACCTTTCATTCGCATTAATTGCAGCCGTTCTTGCTGCAAGGCAGCAACTGTGCGCAGATAAACCAAAAATGGATATCCTGTGCGAAGAAAGCTACTCCTGTTGGGTATAACCAGCGTCATTTCTTTCCTGTTTTAAGAAGATTTATATATAGGTTTACTCCCACCTCATGAGAAACGTGCGTTCTGGGTATAACCTCATTAAATGAATTTAAAAATCATCTTTGAATCCCTCACCTTCTGATCAAGCACGAATACACACACACACATATACACATATATACATATATACACGTATGTATATACATAAATATATACATACACATATATACACACACACATTCATACACAAACACACACATATAGATATA
>SDVV010012015.1:0-15626 GCA_016164225.1 Gammarus roeselii
GTATTTAATCAGGTGTCATTTGCTCATGGTTTCTTTAATATTAAAGCTGATATAATAATGCCCTTTGAAAGGTCTACGTAAAATCGTTGATGAAGACCATTTGTCTTGGTGCTTATCTTGCCAGTTTGTTATTTCTGTCCGTAAGGTAATAATAATTATACAATTGTTTGCACAATGTAAGACAAACTGGTCATTTTCATCACAAACAATGAAATCCGTGCAATCCTGACATGAATATTTCTTCTGAGTGACATCGAGACGCACTGGCTTTTAACACAACGAAATCATATTTACGGGGTTTGAAGATGTTAACAATAGTTACTTCTACATTCACCGAGGCTGAGAATATTACAATGCATGTGTAATAATCTCTATCTTTCAATTACCATTACAGTGATAAAAACTGCTGTTTTTGCCCATGATTAATGATGATTTTTCTGCAACTGGAACTGAGTTAATTGGTATTGTGGCTGCTCCCACTGTCACTGTTGTTCCGGTTCGTTTAAAATGGCCCAGAGGAGCTCACCTTTTCCACGCACTGCCGGCGCTTGATTGGTCACTTGCTGCCTTGCCTGATGTCCCGGTGGACTGTACGTACAAGTGTGTAGTGTAAAATATTTTGGCCTCTCCATCAGGCAGTCAGTAGTCTTCAATCATATTGTTGTAACTGAAACCTTAAGGCTTCTTCTGAAGTTTCATCACATTATATTTACAATTTCATTCCATTTTTTGTTAAACTTACTGCAACATCATCTTGCTGAAAAAATATAACGCGCGAATTATTGCAGAAAAAGTCAGATCCAAATAGTATATAAATAATTTTTCACGGGACCAAAATAACTCCATTTGCTATAACTGGTCGCAGCGGCATTGGGCACTAACCACATGAGACGATCTCAACTCAGAGGGCATCGAGCAGGGCATCACATTGTAATAGGGTACAGATTCTAAGTTTTGGTTTCGAGTTTAACGTGAATTGATTGACAAAAAACATTTTGGATCGATGTGGATGGATGTCCCATGCGACGGTTGCTGATGAACGCATTGTTTTCGCAGGGTTATGTGACATGTCACTGTACGATCAGCAGTTGAAGCAGTTATTACGCAAAGGAGCGAAATTATCCAAATTAATCAATATACTCTTCAGTAAATTAATCACACGTCTTCCCAAAACAATTTGGTGTTAGGGTTGCCGTTATCGACTGTTTTCTATGGGTGGCCAATTAAACCTGGAACCCGTTTCACCACACGAAACCAAATTCGATTAATTTAATTCTGGTGTCTCTGGATAGCACTCATCTTACCCGGGCTGTCGCTTTGCTATCATCGAGGCAGGAAACAGAGGCGCTTCTCCGACAATTACCAGTTTTGTCTGGGAGCGATCAAATTATTGCCTGACAATATAAACATACTGGATATCCACCATCAAAATCTAGCCATACGTTCATACAATTAGACATCCCAAAGTCACAAACAACTCATAATCCAGACGGAATCATTTTCCGATATTTTTGAGGGATTGACGATGTAATTGGGGGTTGATGGATACATTTTTTTGCAGTAGGAAGATCTCAATTCATATTATTTAGAATGTTGAAAGATTTAGTAAATTGGCATGGGTATTGTCCAGAGGGTTCTTAGATTGAAAAGCGATCGTATCTTCCGATAAGGTACGCAATTTGACTAAATCGTGTCGTTAAACAGAAAAAAATTGTTTGAAGTTGTCACGCAAGGATTGATGAGTGCCAACTCTTGAAACAATGTGTGGTTGCCTACGACCTCAGAAGATGCAGTAAACTGACCACTAATCGTCGCGACCACTCGATGAAAGGAATAAAAGTTACGGCAATCGCGTCTAGGTAATAATTCTTTAGGATTACCAAACCGATTTCACGTGATTGTGTACCATTTTTTTATGTTTACCAGAACAAGGCGTGGGAATTTGTCTAAGTGAAAATAAAACTAATCCATTACATCTGTTGAAATAAAAATAATCATCGTCTGCCATTTGAGAGCAGAGATAAAATAAAAGTATATGTAATGGCCCTCTGTGCTATGCATCGTCTTGCCATTACCGCCTCATCATACAGTGGTGGAGTGTCTCTATAGGTGGTACGGTGTTTACCCACATTAAGACAGTGAACACTGTCAATGTGTCAACTGCACAGCTCTGCCCACACGAGGGCAAGAGAATATCACTGCGTCCACTTCACTGCGTTTGCCCATGCAGTTCACATTTGGGCAGCGATCACAATAATTTTGTCCACTGCGCGACGTCTGCCCACATTAGTGGAGCGAACACTGTTGATGAGGCAAACGCGGGGCGTTTGACAACATTAGGGCAGCGAACACGCTTACAGCGTCAAGTGGGCGACGTCTGCCTACATTAGGGCAGCGAACACTCTTACAGCGTCAAGTGGGCGGCGTCTGCCCACTTAGGGCAGCGAAAACGCTTACAGCGTTAAGTGGGCGGCGTCTGCCCACATTAGGGCAGCAAACACGCTTACAGTGTCGAGTGGGTGGCATCTGCCCACATTAGGGCATCGAACACGCTTACAGCGTCAAGTGGGCGGCGTCTGCCCCCATTAGGGCAGCGAACACGCTTACAGCGTCAAGTGGGCGGCGTCTGCCCACATTAGGGCAGCAAACACACTTACAGCGTCAAGTGGGCGGCGTCTGCCTACATTAGGGCAGCGAACACGCTTACAGCGTCAAGTGGGCGGTGCCTGCCCACATTAGGGTAGCAAACACGCTTACAGCGTCAAGTGGGCGGCGTCTACCCACATCAGGGTAGCGAACGCGTTTACAGCGTCAAGTGGGCGGCGTCTGCCCACATCAGGGTAGCGAACACGTTTACAGCGTCCAGTGGGCGGCGGCTGCCCACATTAAGGCAGCGAACACGCTTACAGCGTCAAGTGGGCGGCGTCTGCCCACATTAGGGCAGGATGATGGCCTGTAATGGATACAATCAGCATCGGAGCGGTTAGAAATGGCGCCTAAAATACCCATCATTCGTGATGGACCACCAATCACCGATATTGGGCGAGAGAACAATTTGAGAGGTTGGTATGACCACCAAACGCGTTTTATTAGCCAACTATCTTTATCAGGTGTACCTATAAACTTCCCATCGTCTCCCTCAGGAGGCCTTCTAGAATTGATTCTGAAAGTATAAATATTGCATCATGAACACATCATCTACAGAGTGTACTTTTCTATTTTCAGATAGAATTCGAAAGAGAAGCAGCATTCAAATTGAATTTTTAGCTTATAACATTTATGACAAATATGATGAAAAATGTGAAATTATGGTAAATGAACATAAGAGAAAAACGTATTGATACTAAGAAGGACGGTTTGTAAAGTTTTGTATTCCGATATTGCATAAATTATTTGCATTTGAATACATTGCAAACAATAGATACTTGGCTTTGAAGACCTCAACATAACAGAATCATCTCATCAACAGACAAGTTTAACCATCGGAAACGTCTTCACTTTAACAACGCGTGTCTGGTTTATAGCGTCATCCGTTCAGCATTGCGACAAGCGACGCGCTGGAGGCGAGCTCTCCATTTAACAGCGCTTACGGCCAAGTGACCAGAGATATCGCAGCGTATGTTGTTTGGCGGCAGCGGGAACGGCTTAGAAATGCTCCGCAGTATTGAATTATGTCTCAATTTACCGGACCATGCAACACGACCTAACGGAAAATATGCGACACCTTAACGTTTTCTCGGTATGGGAAAACGATTAAAATATATATTTTTTCAATTTGAAGACATTTACTTCCCCAAATGTGTGCGTTAGTCGAGGATTTAGTGTGTGTTGATAAAGTTATCGAGCTGGAAACAAAAAAGGGTTGAAATATGTTGCCAATAACTTGTTGAGGAAAGTCATCTAAGTGAGCTTTGATTGTACTTCCCGGACTGACCTCATCTTTAACAAATTCTTGAATTGCGCTTCCACCATTTTTTTATATTCTGCAGAAAAAATGTTCCTTCAAATAAATCGGTTCAGCTTTTGATAATCGACAATTTAAATAACCTAACGGAATATCATATTATGTACAACGTTTTTGCACTTGGATGAACAGAAATACGAAATTTTCGAGGTACAATATAACACCTTCCTACTGCGAAAGCAGTACATTTCCATCGAACATACCACAAGTTTGAGTCCTAGTTTGACGTCCTGCAAGTTTGATTGCTACAGCCGCTGCAAGGCTTCAAGTGGCTTGCCTCATCCTACGGCTGCTGTGTTCCTACCTTCCTAACTAAGTGGGCGACAGATCAATCTCCCAGAGCAAGTTAGAAGTTTGTTGAGGGTGATGATGTTACTATCTTCAACATCATTTGGGAAACGGTTTCAAATTGTTGGTAACTTTTAGCGCTTTATATTATAAAGATTTTCTCCTAAAGTTTTTTAGCCGTGGGTCGTATTCTGTTGTCCTAATCGTTATCAAGAAGCCCCGCTGCCGTATTGAGTTGCTGCATGACGTATGTTATGGGCAAATTGGCAGCGGGAGTAAATAAGGAGACATTTACATGTGCGCTGGGATCTAGGAAGCTGAATATTGGATAGTCAGTAGGCATAGGAACAGTTTCCACTGTAGCAAGAAATATGAATACTTGCGACAATACCCTTTGAATGTCGTAATAGTAGACAAAGGAGGGGCTGAGTGGAGGATCACATCCTTTGTAGTACCCACCCTACAAGACGGAAATACGAAAGGGTCGGGGAGAGGCCTTCTCCTCTCCAAACTCTGTTTAGGGGTCTCTAAATGTGCGTGGCTGCATTGGGGGTGAAGAGAGTAGGAGGTTGCATGTGAGTTTGTTGTCTCAAGTGGAAGGAAATTGGGATTGGATGAAGTCGGGCCTGTAAGAAAGTTGGGCACGAGAAGATGCGGGGATTTAATTGAGTGACTGGTTGGATGATAGCGTCATGGAGTGGGTCGAAGAAAGGTTTAGTTTAGAAAGATGTGCGTATGCGGGGTTTACGGAGCTGGTAGAGAGTGCAGTGATGTGGAAGGGTAAATTGTCGGACTAGCCTGAGTGAGTGTGGTGTGGGTTTGAGGTAAATACTACTTGGTGGTTCGGGGGTACATAACAGCGAACGGTGGAGTTGAAGTATTGGAGAATACGTTAGGACGTTCCACGTAGAAATGACTACAAAAGGAATCGAATAGGTTGTGCATAGAGCAGGAGCTGGTGAATAGAAACTGCTTATTCACGATGCGTGATGTTCACAAATATTCATGGATAAAGATGGCTCTTGGTGCATTGGTGGAATGAGCGCTGATCGATTACGTGTTGATTTCGAAGCAAGTGGTGGCAAGGCTGCGGATAGGCGGGTATTTCGAAGCAAGTGGTGGCAGGGCGGCGGATGGGCGGGTATTTCGAAGCAAGTGGTGGCAAGGCTGCGGATGGGCGGGTATTTCGATGCAAGTGGTGGCAAGGCTGCGGAGGGGGAGGTATTTCGAAGCATGTGGTGGCAAGGCTGCGGAGGGGCGGGTATTTCGAAGTAAGTGGTGGCAAGGCTGCGGAGGGGCGGGTATTTCGAAGTAAGTGGTGGCAAGGCTGCGGAGGGGCGGGTATTTCGAAGCAAGTGGTGGCGAGGCTGCGGAGGGGAGGGTATTTCGAAGCAAGTGGTGGCAAGGCTGCGGATGGGCGGGTATTTCGAAGCAAGTGTTGGCAAGGCTGCGGATGGGCAAGTATTTCGAAGCAAGTGGTGGCAAGGCTGCGGATGGGCGGGTCTTCAGATGAAATAATGGAGGAATGTCTAGTCATCCACTGGTGGAATAAAGATTGAGAGTGGAGTAGGTGAGAAAGAAGAATGAAGAGTGGAATGAGAAACAGCGTTAGTTGGAGTGAGCGAATTTAATGTGGGTAGCAGAGCTGAAGAGGAGTTCATGCATTCATTGATGGAGGAATATGACACTGATATGACCAGCACTAAAAATGTTGAAGGAGAATAGGCGACGTTCAGGAATGCGTTGCTTAGATATTCTAATATTATGAATGGCGTGCGCCGTGTGGTGCCGGTGTCGGAGGAAGAGAGACAAGTCGTGGCACGAAGAGGTTGAATTGGCGGTGGCAAAGTGAATAAGAGCGTCTGAAGATTGGTTGCAAGCAAGGCCGATGATGGCTACTGACAACAAGAGAGAACAGAGAAAGGAGGCGAGCGTGTTTGCGGAGATCAAAGTGTGTGAAACGCAAGAATATTTATGAACATATGATGATCTAGAAGGAGGTGGAGAGGGTGAAGGATAAAAAATTAGGAAGGAGGAGCTGGTGAAAGATGTGAAACTTCACCATTGAGTAAGACCAAATAAAATTATTTTATCAGCCGTTGTGAGAAAATATACAATGAGAATATTTCCCAGTTTACGCCAATTGGAATTTCTACTGAGGTTGGAAGCGTTTGCAAGTGCGTGATACCAATAGAAACCTATTCAAGAGGTGGGTTCAAAATGGCACGGAATAAATAGTTA
The DNA here is from genome assembly GCA_016164225.1 of Gammarus roeselii. Lineage (NCBI taxonomy): Eukaryota > Metazoa > Arthropoda > Malacostraca > Amphipoda > Gammaridae > Gammarus > Gammarus roeselii. The sequence continues at coordinate 6,494 of SDVV010012015.1, forward strand.
TCGAGTCTGTCAGCAAAAATGGCACTTTATCAACCATCATCGTAAATCTGTTATGTGCTAAATAATTTTTTAAATGGTTTTAACTTCAAATGACATTTTCGTTAATAATTGTGTAGGGTAGACTCAACCTTGTAACATTGTGTGTTTATTGCTCGATGTGCGAACTAATGTCATCTGGTTTTTAATAACATGAGACAGCTGAGGGATATTAATAGTGGGACTTGTACCACATTAATAACGCGAAGGATATGTGTAAAGCGTTAAACTTTCAATTACACATGAACTGAACGTGAGTTACATGATTGCAATGGTAAGACTCTGCTAAGTACACACTTCGGGAACCAGAGTATATCAATTGCCTGCTTCGTCATATTATAAATAAAGAAAGAACAATATATTTGTATTGACAGATATTAGTGTAACAGATGTCCTAGTGAAAAAAATATTATTCTAAAACGAAAATATGAACAAAGTGAATATCGCATTGCAAAATGTTGACGTGGTTTGATTTTCGGTGAAGACTATTTAGATTGCGGTTGTATTGTGGTAATCTACAAAAAGTCAGGATTTGATCGAAAACATGACAGAAATACGTTTATGGATACTTATCTCAGGTTAAAGACATCATCTAGGGATTGAGAGAGGATGGTAGGTTTAGTCTTTTGTGATGACGCTGTTCTTGCACAATTGCTGCAGAAGCGGGGAAGCGGTTCCTCCTCGGAAACAACCACCGGTAGGTCGGAAAGATAAATCGACGAGTATCAACTGCGATGGTTGCATAAAACTAGGGTGTGTGGGTGGGGGGTGTTGAGGGGGGGGGGTAGGGCCAACATTCCTGTTGCTGGAACGCCGTCCAGCAAAATACTTCGTCGTCAGAGGCGGATATGGAGTAATATTTTGGGCAGGCAACGTATGGTCATTATTGCTCGTCACAAAAGGCCACAGAGTGTAAAGCAATAGCTGAAACAACAATTGTTAGGTATTTGAGGAGTGCAATTGCTTGGTACTTAAGAGCAGAACGATTCTAAACTCAGAAATTCATTTTATGGTTCGTGATTGCATATGATCTAAAATCTTTGATCAGTTATTACAACGAAATATTATTGTACTACAACCGTTTTTCAAGCTTGAACGACATGCATCTGGCAAGCCATCAAGGACGTTGCAGCATCAAATAATAACTTCGTAAACTGCACAAGACACTTCAGCTGCTGATGCTCATCTCATGGTCAACATTGCAAGAGAGATGAACATCAATAGCCCTAAATAGGTTATCTATCTTAAGGCAGTTATGAATGCATTTGAAGTCGCAAGTTAACTTGAAGTCGAAGTTAACTTGCAGCTTTCGGATTTATTTAAACCAATCGATAACTTGGAATAAAATCTATAACGTAGTAAGAGATAATTAAGTTATTTCAAATTTTATTATTATTGTTGCATATCAAGTGAAGGTAAAGTTCTGAAGCATCGAAATATGTTATCGGGGGTTTACTTAATTCAAAGTCAATTTCTAGTTATCATTAGTCTTCATTTGATTTAGATTTACGAGATGCAAACAGTTTCAAGTGATTCAGATAAAACGGAACTATGAAAAATAATATGCATAACTATCTTTTTCTGGTGGAATTTGCTCGCCAAACACTGGCATTCAATTTCAGTATGTTACTTTTGTAACTTTAGGTGATCAAAATGTATGAATGATTTTAGAAGATTCAAATGTCAGCACACGATATTCAGTCAAACGAATACCTAGAAATATCCAATTGGTAACTATAGATTGCTTTCAACAATACTTAGTGATCGTCATCGCTTGCATTAATAATGAATGTCGTTGAAAATGGTTTGTATGGACTATGAATGACTTTGATGAATGAGTTGGTGGTGTACTAATATCTTGAAAGCTGTTTATGCTTCTTCGATGGGAAGTCAACGGTTTTCCGTTGTATTGATACGTATCCAGTGTTTCCTTTAAATGCCGCCACCGACGGTTGATTATTTTAACACATCACAGCTTTTACACATGTTATTACTAGTTGGCGCCCCTGCGTGTCAGTAACACCTGAACACGTATCGCATCAAGGATTCGAACACATATACGTCTTGTTAAGACAATGCTTCGTCTTTAATTACCGAGCCAATTAGCTGATTGAAAGTCTATTGTTCTAGCATGCGACTGAAGCACTCGAGACGACGCGTCTCGAGTGTTTCTAAGCTCCTCTCGGTACAATGGCAGCTCTTCATAAAGAAATGTTCCTATTACGAGAATAACAGTTTAAAAATTCTTCCATGTCAGCTTCCAGTACAACTGCTGCATTGTTGCAATGATATCATCCACTTGCGATAATGATAACCTTTTCGAAGAATAGTGCTATGAAATATACATTACCCCATTCCCTTGCAACAAATGTGAACGCGCTTGGCAATATGATATTGTCCGCTTAAACATTTAAATTAGCATTGGATTGCCACCACCGATCAGTCTAAAACCCGCCACCAAAAATGAGGGACCTGCCTGCAACCGCACCTGTAGCAGGAGTGTACTGTTACACAGTTTTATTAAGAAGAAATCAAATCCCATAAAAATAATGTGTGGCCACTGTTCGAAAACCTTTCGTAATAAATCTAATGAATAAGTAACGGTTACGCTGTTTCTGCTTCCCGATCACGAACAAGGCGATGCTCTAGAAGCGTGTTCGCTTATTTACCGAGGCATCAGCTAACCTGCAAAGACAGGTGTTACTCTGTCGATGGCATTTGGAGCGCCTGCCGTGCATGAGACTGTTTATGATGATATTAAATACAATACACGGGAACGTGTTATATTACTGTGTTATAATATACAATCTCGAAAAATGAAATATTTATCATTGAGGTATTCGATGACCATCACACTTTTTTTTCTAATTTACAAGGCTATTTTTTTGACCGACAATGCAAATTAAATTAGATGATAAAAATAGAATTTGTTGGTTAAAAATAATTTAAAATGAAAATAAATAACCTTCGAGAAGAGGGAATTCCCTTATGGAACAAAGTGTGGGGTGGGATGTGATCACCCAGATGGGTGCCATCCGACCTACTAAAACCTCTCCCCGCCCTCCAGGAGGCAAAATGAGTAAAAAGGATTCACCCAATTGATTGCATTGCCCCAAACTGTTATTAATGAAGTCCGAGCACAAAGAAATGTCCAAGTGATGGAGGATAACGGCCCATGGAGCATTTGGGGCTAATCTGGAAAGAGGATTAGTAAGATTTTCTTGCCATATTATTCCTACTGGAAAGCCATCACTGTTATTTAAAAACTGAGCCCGCACAAAACATTCCTACATGGACATTTAGTACAAGTAATCGAGGACCAGAAGGTAAAATAGAAACACAAATGAATATCTCAAAAATTTCGTTTCTTCACTGCATCCACCGCGAAGAGATTGCACTCTTTTCCCTTTTCAGACCAAATGTGAAGGAAATATAGTGAGGGCCTGAGGCTAATGAGGAGAATATTTGAGGAATAGAGTTCGTTCTGGACGCCTATTCCTGGACGAGAAATGAAGGCGGACTAGAGTTGACTAGTAGGGAAAACACTACACAACGTTATGTGGGCACCTCTCGGGAGCAAGTGAAAACAAAATCATTTATTTACCCAGTATATGAATGTTTGTACTCTTTATGTTGTTACGCTATTTGTTTGCTAATGAAATGTAGAGGGTTTTGCATGACTAGGTTCCGCTTTTTAACAGTCAATAAAACGGTCTTAACGAATCCTGCTATACCATCGTTGCTATCGATTGAAAGCTTATATTCTGATCTATTTTTAATGATAGACATCAAACATTGCAACTAGTATAACAACGTACTTTTAGTTATCGTCTTATTCTGAACAAATGAAGAAACTATTGTTTGAGCAGCCATCGCATATTGTTCAGTTTTATTTTGAGAGCAGCTGTTCCCATGCAGCAACACAAGCGGCTCTCAGAAGGTCATGCATTAATTGAAAAATCCCTCACCTCGCAGCAGTAGACTCATTGTCGAGCAATATAAGAAACATAGACCCGGTCAGGAGAGAAATTACACACAAAACGTAGTGACAACATCGAAAGCTGAAAGTTGGCGATGAACAAAACAAATTAAATAAAAATGGGCTCCATCAGTCATCATCAGCGAACAAATTGAATCATCCTCTAGAAAGACAGCAATAAATGACAGCGCAAAATGTCCACTTTCTCCAGAGTGATAGGTTTCTTGGAGGCTACACAGAAAGTTAAGAATCGAAATATCGATGTTCAATACATACATATTAATTTCAGTCAATAGCGCGAACGGAAATTCCTTTCATTTCCTCACACTGAGTACAGAGGGCGTTTGTTAAACTTTCTATTTAAATCGAAGGGACATATTTATGTTTCGTTCTGAGACATTATGTCTCGATTGGAAACACTCCCTCTCCCGATAACATCTGTTCATTTTCCACTTCTAATTTATCTTTTTAATTTGACCGCTGGTCAGATGCTCGGTGATCCTTTTTGCTTGGTCAAGTTCCTACGTTTCGTTTTGTGGCCCATGGAGGGAAAAATATCACTGTCGTGTGGTCATTTCTGAGAGAGCCTCGGCACTGAGGCTTATTGGCATGCCAAGAATCGCGGCCCTGTTTATTTTCATCAAATCTAGAGAGTCACCCTCAAACCACTCTACAATTCCAGCCAAAACCCTCTGAGCTTCCCTGGAAAAGGCACCGCAATATTGGCCACGCCGGCCATAGTACCAACGCCTCATATTGAGATGCGCAAGCGGAATAAACACCATGAGTCGGCTGTGAGGGATATTGAAAATTAGTTATTCGTTTCTAAGGAAAGGATGGTATCCGATTTTTAGAAAAGATCAAATATTATGCGGACTCGCATGCTGAAAACCGTTTCCTGCAAAAAAATTAAAAGATACAACTCCTTGAAATTCAAAATATCCTGTATTCAAATCATAATCCATGAATTTTACATAGAATTACCTCCTAAAAATTTCTACTTACGAAATATACATTAGGGTGCTTTTGCGCATTGGAAGTTGGGAAATCTGCCAATGAAATTGAAGCCATTCGCAGTGAGTCATGAAGCTTAAGCTCTTTGAGAGCCGAGGGCTCTACCTGAGGCAGTGGGCTCACTTGTTACATATATGAAGCCCTTCATAATCGTGTATGAATTCGAATTACAACTACAACACTCTGTTCAGGCCTTGAAAAAAACACTTGAATGTTGATTGCCAAAAATCAAAGCAGACACACAGTAAATAACTTTTTCGGTTCACAACAATCGTACTGAGATATAAGTTGATAAATGCTGTTCATTATTATCAAACGCGACCAACTTAGCCAAGACGTGCAGGGAGAGTATAGGTTTGTTCGATTTGTAGTATCCTCTCAGAGATCGACCTACAATTGATAACTAATAAATCCATATCAAAAAGATTTTCTGTTACCGAAATCGGTCTCAATAATAGCTACTAATTGAGATATTTAATTGTATCGTGACAACGGAGTAACATGCCATGGTGCTGCCACCATGACCTGCGTGTCATAACTCGACGGATAAATCAATACAAAGAGATCTGAGTTCCAAATAATGGTAGCAGAACACTTTCCGAACTTTCCCCGAGATAATATTTACGGACCAGTTAGTGTTCGTAAGCGATAGCGCTCATCAGCGGGGGATGAACAGAGGGATCCTACAACGACTGAATTTCTAAGGACTTTGAATCAATAATTTAAATTAAATTGGATGGAAATGCTTGTAAGAAAAATTTCTATAAATGCTGTTTCTCAGTTACCTCTTGCAGCAGACTGTTCGTGTTGTTATGTAAGTAGAGTAGACTGGAATCAACTTCATTGATCTATGCCGGTTAATAATCAATTAAACCGCACTAAACTTCTTTTGTAGACCAATTTACGAATACGGTTTTCAATCAACGCCATCTGTGGTCAGTATCTTGAAGCTCGAGTTGCCGGGCCAGCGTGTGGGAAAACACACTTACTGATGCATCTGCTTGATAATCTGCTATAAAGGTCGTCCGCCCAATTCATCAATAATCTGCTATAAAGGTCGTCCGCCCAATTCCTCAATAACCTGCTCTAATGGTCGTCCGCCCATTTCATCAATAATCTGCTATAAAGGTCGTCCGCCCATTTCCTCAATAATATGCTATAAGGGTCGTCCGACCATTTCCTCAATAATCTGCTATAAAGGTCGTCCGCCCATTTCCTCAGTAATCTGCTATAAGGGTCGTCAGCCCATTTCCTCAATTACTGAAAAATGCGAGTCATCGAAATATCTTTTATCTTTAGTAAGTAACGATGAGGACGGGACTGCACAACAGGCTTGGTAAATGAGGACTAAATAGACTGCATGTGCGTTGCTCATACACCAATCAATGAACGCCCAACAAGCTGGGTCAATGGAGACTAAAAAGAGGTCAGGAGCGTGACGACAATAATAAGTCAACGCACAACAGGCTGGGTAAATTGAGACTCAAAGGAACTAAAAAGGTTGTATTCTTTAATAAATGAACACACAACTCTTCTGGAGTCTGTTACGAACGTTATTATCCAGCTAAATCATTCTCTTATAAAGTACATGAACTACTTTTACGACTTGTAAGGTATTTTAGTCTGTCACGTACCACTGCATAAAGCTATCGAATCAACCGTTACGAGTTCATTATCGCTGGAAAAAAATCTTGAGAAAGTGGTGAACACAAACATAAAATATCTGTGCTATTTTTGAAATCTCTCCGCTGAATCCAGTGGTTGTCTCAGTTTCGCTCAATGCCGTCAAACTAATTATAAATAGTAACTACGGAACACCCTCTACCATCTCTTGGCCTGTACCATTTTTTTTTGCAAGAGCGCTATATTTTTTGATAATTTCCCTGAATATGTGTATTTGCATGATAATGAAGAAGTTTGCATAATTGAACTATACTCAAACAGCTGGATACAATTTTGAACTGAAAAATGATTTTCACATTTTTGCCAGAAGTGGCAGTTACAAGATTGTCTATTCAAAACGGTACCGGGGAAACATTGAGAAACACGATATGCGTAATGATACAAGTCACATTTTGTATCTTTCGATATTCATAACTTTCTCAAATTATGTTCTTCTGGTTCTCAATTCCACTCATGTCACAGTTTCATGTCACAATTTCATAATTTGAGTAGCAATTAGAAAACTACCGAATTCTCATGGAGAAAGTTTGCAAAATTATCTAAAAATCTAAGAAATGTAGCATGCTAGGATGCAGATAATGTTGTAATGGAGGTAGCGCTATGTCTTGGTTTTCAAAAAATCTAGCGAAATTTTAGAAAGACTAACCAAACGTAAACAACCGGTTCTGTTCATCGGTCCAAAGTTGAAATTTAGACAATAATTACTGAACCTAATAATAGCTATTTTTTGTGCGAAATTTCGGAAGACAAATGTAAACGGAAAAATACTTGTCAAATAAAGCTGTATTCAGAAATACAGCTTTATTTTGGTTCTTATGGATGTGTTGATGAGCCAGTGGAGGCAGTATTATCTGTAATTCGTCTCATGGATACTGCAGTGTTATACCAGCGGGTCCACAGGAGATTGTGTTCCTGAGCGAATAAATGACAGAGACAATTTCTGCTTCACTTGCTGGCTTTTGTTACCATGTTTCCTGAGTAGGCGGGAACTTATTTGAGGACGGTGGTCTGTGTCGAGTTGGCTCTTTTCTTTTCCAGGATTGATTTATACCTGAAGGTACTCTCCTACCTTCTTCCATCACGAATTACCTCATTATGGGATGCGGTACAGCTTTTCGTGGAACTCCATAAAGGAACATCCGTAAGGGGGATATTCTTTTTGGGGCTACCTTATGAGGAACCTTTTTCATGATGGACCTCCTTACGAGAACCTCCTTATGGGAGACCTCTTATTAGGGGCTCAGCTCAAGAGGAACCTTCTTTTGTGGAACATTCATATGAGAGACCTCCATATCGGCGACCTCCTTACTGATGGTCACTCACCCCGAGTGATGCTGTCACAAATGCGCTCCATCGATGAGATAGGAACAAATGACTGGAGTATGTCATAGAATTATTTCAAGCTCTAAAAGGCATATGTATATTTTGAAAAGATTCTTCATCGACGATGGAAGAAAAAAACACTATTAATTTACTACACGCTTGAGAGGGAACAGATTCTCTTCGCGTGCTGTTCAAGTGATTACAAGTGCCATCAGACAACAAAAGGCCTTTCAACCTACACTAGCTTCCCTTCTAACAGTTTGGAGATTAGTTCGGTAGTAGAACATATAAGAGAACACCACATATCTGAGATGTATGTGTTGTAAAGAATCGAGAGAGGAACATGTAGTTTGAAATAACATCAATCAATCGATACGACTTGGATCAACACCTGAAGAGACAGCCACTTTCCATGCCACGTTGATTTGAGATTGTTCCAGTATACTTCCTCGTTGAACCAATGGTGACCGGTGTCCATGATGAACACCATCTTGCATCGAGTAGGTACAACGCTGAGCACCAGTTTAGTCGTGCTATTGCCAAATCAGGGCCCTACTTTGTCCGTACATTCCCAACGTCATGTACTATTAGAATTCCTTATTGTTTTTGCATTTGTCAGGGACTGTTTCTGAAACATCCTTCAGTCGGAGGCTAATAATTGGCGAATTGGTTTAGCCGCGGCACAAACGTTCCGTTGTATTCCCGGTTTTCGACTTTCTTTGAAATTTGGTTGCATTGTTCGACCGCTCCATTCGTTAATAATTAACGTATTATGTCTCATCGGAAGCGCTGAAACAAAGTTTTTGTAATCTTTATTCCGGGTCACTCCGTTGTCATCTATAGTAAAAAGGCAAGTTCTGTCGACGTTTTATTTACCCTCCATAGTCTTCTACACTTCGATCGTGTCACCCCTAGATCGGTGCTTCTTCGGCAAATGTTTGAGTTAGCGAAATCAGTCGTACTACGATTTATCGCGCAGCGAGTAGATACGATTGGTAGTTATACGTGGAACGGTCTCTATTTTACCGACGTATATTATAAAAGATATGGTTACCAGAATTACGTGGAACCGTCTCTAATTTACCGACGTATATTATA